>JAJIBD010003540.1:0-65077 GCA_021461705.1 Cryptotis parvus
AACATCTCTTAACATGACATTTCTCAACAAAGTTGTCTTATATTTGCTGACTTATAATCCTCTTCAAGTTAGCATTATAACTTCTATTGGCTGCATCAGCTTCTTACTAGAAAGTTCTTATTTTCTGGCCCCTCAAGATGTACCAGAATAATTTGCTACTTTCTCAGCTCAATCCTATAATCAGTCTTTCTTCAAAAATCATGGCTTCCTGGAGAACATTGCACTAAGCTAAATTATTCCTAGACAGACAGAATGATCAAGACTTATCATCTCCCTTACAGGTAGAATCTATAAAACTAATGTTATAGATCCAGAGATTAAAAGTTAGCGACCTGAAGCTTGGCTATGGGAGAAATGGCTGTTGTGAAAGGGTACAGACTTCCTTTTATAAATAAGGTATGATTTTGAGATCTAATGTGAGTTATATGGCTGCAGTCAATATCAATAACTTATACCCATATAATGTGATAAAATATAGATTTTAATTGCTCTCAATAAAGAGGAACCAGGGGCCAGAGGTATATTACAGATGACAGGGTGTTTGTTTTTTATGGAGCTGACATCCCATATGGTCCCTGAGGATGGCCAGGAGTAATTCCTAAGTGCATGATCCAGAAGTAACCCCATCCCTGGATTTGGAACCCAAAAGTTTTTTTAAAAAAATTTAAATGACTAAATATAAATAAGGGAAGTATGTCGAATCAATTACAGGTACTTATTAACTTTATTGTTGTGGTAATTTTCTCATAATGTACACATGAAGTAATCATTACACGCATTCCTTGAAGATATTAAAGAAAACCTCTGATATTTCAATAAAAGAATAGGAATGATTTTTTTCCTTCAAGAGAAATTGTAATTGCTTAAATATGTTCATTTGGGCCATTGATGCTGGAATGTCATCAAAGGCCTTTCTCTAGCTCAGCTAGAAAACATGTATATTGTATGATGTACAATGTTTGTTTTTTTTTTTTTTTTGCTTTTTGGGTCACATTCGGAAATGCTCAGGGGTTTCTCCTGGCTCTGCACTCAGGAATTACTCCTGGCGGTGTCTCGGGGGACCATATGGGATACCCGGGATAGAACCCAGGCTGGCATGAGCCAGCCGGCGTGCAAACTGGCGCCCTACCCAGCTGGGCTATCACTCCAGCCCAGATGTACAATATTTGTTGTTTCTTAGAATAACTTTGTGACTGTTTACAGATCAATAGATTTTAAAGTTTATCATTTTAAGATAAGAACATTTCATTGTTTCTTCATTCTAGTTAAATTTGTTACATTGGCATCAGTATTGTTATTTGTGTTTTAAATGTGGTTATGTGTTCTGTGTAATTAATATCAATTCATTCGATGTTTACCTAATATTAAAGCATATTTATTTCAGAATATAATCTAAGAGCAAATATACATATGCACATAGTTGCATATGTGCATTTATAAACTCGTAGTAATTAATGGCAATTAATTTAACTTGCTTTTCCCTTTTTCTTTATTAAATGCCATGATTTGTAACAGTTTTCACAATACAGTTGTTTCAAGTATGAACTATTCCAACACCCCCAGTGTGACCTGCCTTCCACCAATGTCCCTAGTCTCTCACTCACCACCTAAGCCTCCCCCTTTAGCAGGTGTCAGAGAATGCTGGGTTTCTGAACAAATGGGTGAGCAGGGACAGTGCTAGTTCTGCCCCAGGGATCGCAATTGGTTGGCAAGTAGAGACTCGTGAATCCAGCAAAGTTTCAAAAGGCTTTTGCTCTCACAGGTTCTGGTAGTACAATCTAGTAACATGAACCCCCCCAAACTTTTAGCTCTAAACTGGGCCCTGGCCACATGTAGTTGTAGAATTTAGGCTAAGATGGCTGCTGCCATGTGTGTAGGCCCAAAAGGGCAGAGAATGGAGAGAAGGGGAGCATGGGCAGAGAGTGGACTGACAGGAAAGCTAGGAAGAGAGAAGGAAGAGCAGGCTACTGCTTTTAAATCTGTTCAACCCTGACCTGACCACATCAATGGATTGTGTTAAGGCCAATTCTTTCAGGTTTGCTTCTCCAAGTAACTCACCTAGTCCCATTGAAATGTTAATAATGCCCCAGCAAGGTCTGCCCCTTGAAGTTTTTCTGCTGGCCCTATGTAGAGTGGGGGAAGGGCATTTATCTGTACCGTGGATATACTACAGTCAGGCATGTATTTCTCCAAGCCTTCACAAGATCCTTGTCTTTACAAGTTGTTTTGGATATTAACCTTTAGACTTATTAGACAGCCACGCTTGTTTGCTTGCTAGAGAGGCAAACAGCATTTCTCTCTGATGTAATTATAACTATATTATAGTTAGAGATGCAACGTGTCTAGATAAATGATACTGGTAAGAGCTGTCTAGTCCCACTATGATTGTGGTAACAGAGAGAAAATATTTATACCAGCTAACAGAGAATCCATGGAAAATATACTGCCACATAGAGTCCACAGATCCAAACTGCTTCTTGCCTCTATCTTTAAATGAGCCTACAGGAAGTAACTCGAGGCAAGATGCAGAGGCTCTGGGCAACAATGTACTGCAACAAGCAGGCACCGAATTTACTTTATATGGGGCCAGAGCGATCGTCCAGCGGGTAGGACATTTGCCTTGCACATGGCAGGCCCATGCTAGCCAGGTTCGATCCCCGCATCCCATTTAGTCCCCAGCACCACCAGGGGTAATTCATGAGTGCAGAGCCAGGAGTAACCCCTGAGCATTGCCGAGTGTGACCTAAAAAAAACAAAAAAAAATACTTTATATTATTTGTTATAACATATATTTCTTATACATCATTGTTATAAGAATGTTGTTACCAAAATCATTGTCTAAGTATTTACTGATATGCCTGTTGCTAGCTGAGCCCTCTGTGTTATGTTTTCACTCGTTGAACCTTTTGGTCTTCTATACAACTTTACCATCTAATAGCTTTGCTCCTACTGGCCTGTCAGTGTTGTGAAATTTGGGGGTGCTTCACAACCACCTATGTGACTGTGTGCTTCAGGAACTCCAGAACTGGAATTATTCTGCAGCTTATTTTGTCCATGGGATTAGTCCTGGTGCTGGGAGGCTAGGCTGTTTATATACCAGAACATGCAAGGTGTGCAGGGGTGCAGTGAATACTGGTGGAGGAAAGGTGACTAGAGGGGTCAACTTGGCAGGGGGGGAATCAGACTGTCTTTTTCCCAAGAAGGCTCCAGAGATCTCATCCTGGAGATAAGACTTACCTAACATGAAGACATGAATTAACCAAATTGAATTTTCAAAGTAGTCCACTACATATGCCTATTTGGGGGTTCAAAAATAAAAGTCTGGAGTAAAAAGGAAATTATAGTCTGGTACAAATGAATCATAGTCTGCTACAAAGTCCACCATTCTTTCTGGAAAAATAACTCTGCAACATTCACCAGACCTCATCTCAACTGAATTTTTCCAAACCCTGATCTTAGTTTTGTACCTTCTCTGTGGAATGTAAAACCAACTCCATGGAAAGTAAACCTCGGTAAAGGGTGCTTTACTGAGCACACTTGAAGGCACATTTATGTTCTCACTGGGCCTCTCACTAAGTGCAGTTATACTGATCTACCAAGTTAACCTCTGAAGCAGACATTATGCTGGAACATTTTATTTCAACCTCCAGCCTCCCTTTAAATGAGTGTTTCATCCTTTCTTTGTAGGAGTCCACAGAAAAACTGTTCAGTGCCTGTAGAAGGGTTAATGGTTCTCTTACCAACACATCCCCTGTCCTCATCTGCAGAGTCAAAAGGTATGTGAAGCGGTCCTGTAGTTTTGGAGCACAGATGCTTAATAACAAAACTCAAAGAATTGATTCTTCTTTTAATTTACTCAAGTGTCTGATTTCTACATCTTTCAGATAAACCAAGCAAGTCCTTTTCTTTGACCTAAAAGATTAGCTCAGGGATACATGTGCAACACTAATTGCTTCTACAAAATATGGGAAGATCCTCAGAGGGCTAGAAGAAGGAAAACTCCTTATAGACTAAGGTGATATACTAAAAGGTGGGCCATAGAAGGGATACTGGCAGAGTTTGGCCATTTTGCTACTATGGGATGCTGGGAACATTGGTAGAGAAATGTCCTTATAGACTCCAGAGATCAGAGAAAAAAAGCAGTGAGGAGAAACAACGTTAAACCAATTACTACAACCTACTTTGAAGTTTGTTGTTTTGGTTTTGTTTCAGGTTAATACTGAAGAGTTGTTCCTGGTTCTGCACTCAGGAATGACTTTTGGCAGTGCTCAGGGAACCAAATGGGATGTTTGGCATCGAACCTGGGTCGGCCATGTATAAGACAGCTACCCTCCCCACTTACTAGCTCTCCTGGCCCTGAAGTTTGCTTTAACCTAGAGCACTTTCAGTGTATTTGTGGATAAATTCTTCAACTGTGAGGGTCAATTTATGTTGGGTTTGTTGACTTGTAACCTTCAGATTCAGCAGCTATAAATTTTTCTAATGACCGTTCCCTACCCTGTTCCCTTTGTGACCTTTTATGTTCCTCCAGAGACGTGTAAGTTTCTGCTCCGCTGACAGGATCCACTGTTTCATGCATACATGTGGGACTTCCCTTTGTTGTCAGAAACCAATGTTCCCTTCTAAGTGGTATGGTCTTAATCTGAGGATCTAACTTCTCTGAATTCAGTGTTTCTTTTCTGTAAAATGAGATTCGAATTTCCCTCCCCCACCCCCCAAATCCATCCTATTCTTTCTTTTTATATGTGTTGGTGAATATAAGTCCTAGCACACAGTAGGGCCACCAATTCCACCTCTGTTTCAGCTTCTTTGTCCCAGAACATGCTGTCTTGTAGAAATGGGCCCTAAGGGCGGTCCCCTGGCCATCCATATGTCAGCTTTTCTGAAGTAGAATCCTAATGATTTCCGGTGAGGAAAAACAAATCTGCTTTTCAGAGATGATGAACTGCACAACCATGTCTAAAAGACATATTAGTTCAGTGTAGTTCTGGGAGAGCGAGCAGTTCTCAGAACTGAACTGCTCGCTCTCCCAGAACAACACTGAACTAATATGTCTTTAGACATATGTCTTTTGAAGCTGATGAGTAAGCTGTTGATGATAAACATCTTGTGGGGGCAGACCATGAGGAAAGCCAGGTGCTGTGGAGCCCCCTCCCTGACCTCCCACTTCCATCATTTATCTCCCGTGCCCTTCAGATAGCTTTATTCATCTCTGTCCTCCTTAGGTGAGTGCATTGTTAGGATACCGGTCCTTGGAATGGGCTCTCCTAGCCTTGGTGTTGGGGTATGTCTTCACTGGTCACAGTTCTTGTGATTGAGCCAAGGTCTGAGATTTTCTCAGGGTAACTTAGGCCCCATATTCAGGTATTTATGACACACAGGCTACCCGATGCTCATTCACCTTAGTGTAATTGCTATCTTGCGCCTTGTGATTTTTTGTTCCGAGGCCAGCCTGAGAATATAAGATGTTTTCTTTTATTTTTTAAAAAGATATTGGCCAAATCCTGGGAAGTTCAGAATTTGGACATTGGGACAGCATATGATATTACCTTTTTGGCTCCTGTGGCTTTTGGCCTTGGCTTTTGGCTTTTGGCCTTTTGCTTTTGGCCTTTTTGCTCCATCATCTGGGTAGGACTCAGCTCGGGTGTTATAAGAGGACTGACTTGAGACCCCTTCTCCTTGTTCTCCTTCTTTGGGGTAGGACTCCTCTCAGAGTCTTGGACTCTCTTATATGGTCTAAGTTCTGACCAGAGCTAGAGTTCTTTCATTATATTGGATTGGAACTGCACCTGACTCATACATTTTCATCTGTTTCCCCCACGACCTCAGAGGTAGAAGAGAACTTCTGTCCTGATACTGTTGGGGACCCAAGCAATTCCTTGACAGGCAGGGTTTTAAGCCATGCAGGGAAAGTGCAATGGGGTCTGAATGGCACCTGTGTCCCTTAGGCCCTGTCCTGAAGTTATTCAGAGTCAAGGTGACTTTTGTAACTGCCACACCCTCTATCAGTGTTAACATAGAAGAGAGATCTCACTAGTATGAACCTTGACTTAGAACATGTAAGTAGATTAAGCTGTGAGTGGATAAAACAGCAAAGCTTCCAGACTAGCTAAACCTGTCATCCAATAACTCTCCCATTTTTGTTTACAAAAATATAAAAACACAAGTATTCTAAATAATACATACAGAGTGGTGATATGGAAAAGAAGCAATTCCAATTGCAAGGTAATATTATTATCTGCACCCAGGGTGATTCTGAGTATCTTGTTCTCGTGTACTGAAAGGGTCACTCTCGCCTGCTTAGAGCAAACTAGTATGATCCTTCCTATAGTCTTCCTATAGTCTCAGCGTAGCCAGGGTGGGTAGTCTCCTGGTAAATTCTAACTGTCCCACGCTGGGTGTAGTGGGTATAAAGAGGAGCTGTGCCCAATCTAGAAAACATAGAAGTCTTAGTAGATGTATAAGTCAGAAGTTATTCAATCAAGGTGACTTCTGTAAAAGTGCCACACCCTCTAGCAGTGTTTACATAGAAGAGAAGTCTCATTAGAATGAACCTTGACTTAAGTAGATTAAGCTGGGAGTGGGCAAAACAACAAAACTCCCAGAATAGCTAAACCTGTCCTCCAACAAGACGGGGCAAGGAGTATCACCCTTCTGGCTCAGAGATGACCTGACTTTACTGTAAGCTGCCTACGCTGTGGACTTCCCTACTTGCACTCTTGAAATGAGGAAGTTGACAAAGGGGGTGGAATTACCCACCAGGTACCGAAGTCTGCTCTCGTCCTGTCAGCACTTTCTCCAGACTTACCTTACCTGTTATGATAATAAAAGTGCAGATGCTGTTTCTGCTGTGTGTTTTGACTTCCTAGTTTATATTCCCAGGAATGATATGGCTAGGTCAAATGAAGCTCAATTTCTAATTTTTGGAGGAATGAACATATTGTTCTCCAAATGGGCTGGATCATTCAACATTCCCACCAACAATTAATGTGAGTCCCTTTCTCCCCCGCATCCATGCCAGCACTTGTTCTTCCTCTTTTGGATGTGTGCCAGTCTTTATGTTGTGAGACGATACCTCATTTTTGTTTTGATTTGAATCTCCCTGATGATTAGTAATATTGAGCACTTTTATGTCTTTTGGCCATTCAAATGTCTTTATTTTGGAAGGTTCTGTTCATTTCTTCTCCCCATTTTTGATGGGGTTGACTGTTTTCTTCTTGGGAAGACCTAACAGCGTCTGATATATCCTGGATTGTAAAGTTCTACTAGTGCCTAATATCCTGGATATTAACTATTATAAGATTTTGTTGGGTGAATATGCTTTCCTGCACTCTGGACTGTTTTCTGTATTGGTCACCTTTTCTTAGAGGTGAACCCCTATTTTAAAGAGAGACAGACAGACAGAGATGGGAGAAAGACAGAGAGAGAAGGGCAGTATTTAGTATACACCATATACTGAATCACATTACAGATATGTGAGAAGATGATATAAACATTAGAATCAACCTGACATACTCATGGATGAACTTTGTTCATAGAGGAAAGGTAGAAAAAATCCATGAGTTAATCAAAGAAAATAATAACTAGTTAAATACAATGTTAGACACAGCAATGAATTGTCATTCTCCTTTTTAAAGAAAGGAAATTATGACACATGCTAGCTATGGATGAAGACGTTATTCCCTGGGACATTAAAATGACTAAATGTTAAAGGTGTGAGAGGAAAGGTTAATAAAGGGGATTCATTTGTGGTGGGTGTGGTGAGACATACAGATGTACTCAGTGTGAAATTATCATGTGTATCTTTTTGCCTGTATCCAATACTCAGTTCTGGGCTGTTATTATCACTTAAAACAATTGCTAGCACACTGTTCCCTTCTCTGTCAAATGTATGTATTTCTAAATGTATGTATTGCAATCCACACTGTGTAAGAGAAGGTAGAAAGAAAGAGAGAGAGATAGAAAGAGAAAGAGAAAAGAGATAAAGAACTCCATAGAGGCAGGCTAGGGGAGAGGGAAGGGAATCAGCGACATTGGTGGTGAGAAATGGGCACTGGTGAAGGGATGGGTGCTGAAACAATGTATGACCGAAACCCAGACATGAACATCTTTGTAATTTTATATTTCATGGTGGTATAATAAAATAATTTTTAAAAAGTTGTTGACAACAACTGTCACTGTATCACTGTCTTCCGTTCATCATCGATTTGCTCGAGCGGGCACCAGTAACATCTCAATATGACCTGTCTCATGCAAGTAGAGCCCAAGGGCACCTGCTTGCTCCAGGAACATAAAGAGCCTCAAACCATTCCATCAGGTCATGGGAATGAGGTCTATAATTGTTACTGGTATTTGGCATATCAAATACGACACAGGTAGCTTGCCAAACATGGAAAAAAAAACACATCTGAATAATCAGAGACAACACAGACTCAACGCCAAAGGCTTGAAGGCCATTCATTCTCCACACAAACAACTCCTCCAAAAGACTGGTGTGGCCATACTAGTATATGACAATATAGACATCAGGTTGAAAAAGGTTAAAAAGGGATAATGAAAACCATTTCTTAATAATTAAGGAGTATGTATAGGGCGCGAGCGATAGCCCAGTGGGTAGGCGCTTGCCTTGCACGCGGCTGTCCTGTGCCAGCCTGGGTTCGATCCCTGGCATCCCATATGGTCTCCCGAACACCGCCAGGAGTAATTCCTGAGTGCAGAGCCAGGAGTAACCCCTGAGCATTGCCGGGCGTGACCACAAAAAAAAAGCAAAAAAAAAAAAAGAAAAAAAAGGAGTATGTATATCAGGAAGGGGAAGGAGAATGAAAATGAGAGAGAGAGTGCACATCTCAAGAGGGGAGATGTGGGTAACACATGTGCTTAGCCTTGTGGACCCAAGCAGCATAGGAGCTTGGGCAGCATATGTGCAGCTATGTTTGGTCAGGATGGATTTTATAGGTTTTTCTCAAAGTACTCTACATATAACTTCAACCTAGGTCAAAGTCTGTTTTAAGGCTGTTGCCAAGGGGAATAGATTTTTGGAGTGGTCTTCTTTGAAAATCTCCTTTTCTTGACATCTGCTTCTGTAGAACTTCTCTGTCCTGGAATGTAATCAGATTAAGGACTGGGCAGAGAAGATTGCTCCAGCTTCCTTAGGGTCTATTGTTGATGAAAGTCTTATCAGGCCTTGGTTCCTGATTCCAAAAGGTGGGTCTAGACAGTCTTAGGGCTAAAGTTCATTGCCTTTTCAGGGACACCACCCCACCCCCCAGTCTGCCTGACCACATCACTCCCATCCCTTCAGCACATTATAGTTTGAATAGGAACACTGAAAGGTTATCATGTATATCCCTTAACTGAGTACTCAAAAGTATTTGTCTAGCATTACTATTTCCAACTATTACTGTCAAAAGTAGTCAGACATGTCAGGAATCATAAGTAAATCAGGATCCTAGAAATAATATGGGGCCAGTGATAGTACAGGACTTAAGGTGCTTGCTCTGCATGCAACCCATCCGGTTCAATCTATGGAAACATGGGAAGATACCATCATTGATGACGTTGAAGAAGAATACAACCGATTGGTTCAGCACCTTCATGATTGTGCAAAGAATGCCGAGAGAGAAAAAAACCACAAAAGGAGTCCTGTCTTCAAAAACTCTCAAGCTCATTAACAACTTGGCAAGGCATGAGCCTCAGGAGACCAAATGCTAACATCCAAGCTTGGAAAGCAGTGCAGAGAAACGACAAAGACCTCAGAGAAGAGCAGAAATACTGGAAGATACAGCAGAAGCCGGGAAAGCGCCGCAATGCCCGCCTGTCCTTCGCCAACTATAAGATCAAGATGACTGCCCTCCAACATCCTGATGGATCTATCACATCTTCCAGAAAGGCAATGGAGAAGATTATCCATGACTTCTACTCAGATCTCTTTGGTAGCCATGTCCACCTGCCCACATACCAAATTCTGCAGGATGGATATGTCTTTCCCCAACGTGCTCCCTTCTGAAATCCAACATGCCATTTCGTTAGTAAAGGGAAGAGCACCAGACCCAGACAAAGTTAGACCCGAACACCTGAAGAATCTGCCTTCAGTACTCATCAATACACTGGCTTGGCTCGTCACGCACTACCTGTCTGAATGCAAGGTGCCCTCCCATAGGAAAACCAGCAGGACAGTTCTACTGTTCAAGAAGGGAGACATCCATGACATTGGCAACTATCATCCCATCTGCCTGTTGTCTGTCATCTGCAAGCTGTTCACTCCAGTCATCCTCAACAGGATTGGCATAGCATTAGATGAAGGACAACCATGCGAGCAAGCTGGCTTTTTGAAAAGGATTCAGCACAATCGACCATATCCACACAGTAACCAAGTTCATTGAAGTTTGTAGGGAGTTCATGATGCCACTCTGTCTAACATTCATTGATTTAAAGAAAGCTTTTGATTCTGTGGAGACTGAAGCAGTCATCGAAGCCCTAGCCAAACAGGGCGTTCAAACCCAATACATCAAGATCCTTCATGAGCTGTATTAAGGATTCACCACCAGGATCTCACCATTCTACAAGGAAGTGATCATCGATGTCAAAAGAGGGGTTTGACAGGGTGATGCCATTTCACCAAATATTCAGTGCCACCCTCGAGAACATCATGCGACAACTTAAATGGGAAGGAATGGGCATGAAGATAGATGGTCGGCAACTACACCACCTCCGCTTCACTGATGATATCATTCTAATAACACCAAGCATTAGCCAAGCGGCACAAATGCTGGCTGACTTTGACCAAGAATGTGGAAATATAGTTCTACAGCTGAATCTGAAGAAAACTATGTTCATGAAAAAATGAACTAATTCCAGAGGCCCCATTCACTCTCAATGGAACAAACATCTCTGAATGCAGCAGTTATGTGTACCTAGGTTGAGAAGTCAACATGATGAACGACCTAAAACCTGAGCTGCACAGGAGGAAGAGTGGCATGAAATGCCTTCAAAGGCATCAAAGAAATAGCTAAAAGGACAAAGAACCTCTGGCTCTGGGGAAAATCTCTTCGAGTCCACCATTCTCCCTGCATTAACATATGCCTCAGAGACATGGGTCCTAGAAAGCAGGATGAGAATGCTATTTGGATCTCCCAGAGGAATCGAAAGAGCTATGCTTGAATTATCAAGCCTCACTCAAGTGAGAGAAGGAAAGCGGAGCTCCAGTCTCCATTGCTATTCCAGAATCAGGGACACTGTCTCGTTTACCAAGGCATCAAAAATCAGATGGGCTGGACATCTAAGGCGATTTGGAGACGACTGCTGGACTAGAACCGTTACTGACTGGATCCCAGGTGATGTCCAAAGATCACATGGCCGCCCACCTACAAGATGGTCAGACTTCTTTGTCAAGACCCTGAAGGAAAGGTTTGGGGCTCTTCATTTTCCTGAATCAATCAGATGCCATTGGGCTACATTGGACATGATAGGGTCAATGGAAATGTTACTGGCGCCTACTCGAGTAAATGGATGAATATCAGGATTCAAGTGATCAAGTGAAGTGAACATTCTACCAGTGCCTGATATATCCTGGATATCAATCCCTTATCATTTGGGTATTGGGTGAATATTATTTCTCAATCCGTGGACTGTCTTTGTATCTTTGTCACTGAGAACTGGGAGGAGTCCTGATCAGCAGAACTTGGGCATCTTGGCAGCCAGGCTTTGTGTCCTTATCCTGGAGTAAAACGGCCAAGATCAGGGAGATTGTTACCAGCTCTGGTTGTGATAGACCCCCTATTTTAAAAGACAGAGACACAGAGACACTGACACACACACACACACACACACACACACACACAAGAGAGAGAGAGAGAGAGAGAGAGAGAGAGAGAAAGCAGAGCTTATGAGATGGTCTTTGGGTAAATTTTCTTTCCCAGAGTGTGGGCTGTCTCTGTATTGGGTCACTGTTTCTTTTGAGGTGCAGAAGCTTTTCAGTTTTACATAATTCCATTTGTTTATCTTAGCTTCCATTTGTTTTGTCAGTGGTGTTTCGTGTTTAAAGATACCTTTAGTTTCTATGTCTTAGAGCATTTTCCCTATATTTTCTTTGATGTACCTTATAGATTCATGTCTGACGTTGAGACCTTTTACCCATTTTTATCTGGCTTGTGTGAATGGCATTTTATTTTAACTATTAATGAAAAAACAGGGGGTCACACCCAGCAGTCCTGGGAGCTGAGTCTCCCAAATACTGAATCACATATGTGAAAAGATATGTGAAAAGATGATGTAAACATTAGAATCAAACTGATATACTCATGGATGAACTTTGTTCATAGAAGAAAGGTGGAAAAGATCCATTTGTTGATCAAAGTAAATAATAACTAGGTAAATACAATGTTAGACACAGCAATGGGTTGTCATTCTGCTTTTTAAGGAAAGGAAATTCTGTCACATGCTACATATGAATTAAGATGTTTTTGCCCAGGACATTAAAATAACTAAATGGTAAAGGTGTGAGAGGAAAGGGTAGTAAAGGGGATTAATTTTTGGTGGGTGTGGTTTGACATACAAATATACTGATCTGTGGAGGTAGACCACTGAAATCTATCATACAACATCAATGATAAATCAATAGCATTTTATTAAAATGATAAATGAAATATTAATTAATAAAAAGTTTATTAGCGAAAATTTCCCCAGATTTACTGAGCAACAGATAAATTTATGACTGGATGTATTTTAATTAGTCAGAGTGATGATTTGATAGACACATATATTGTGAAATGTTTATCAGAATCTTGGTTATTATACATATATTCACTCACATAGTTAATGTTTTGTGTATAGTGAGAATGAGAATTTGCACGGTAAGATTATTTATCACAAATTTCATGTATACAGTACCATAGTACTAAGCAGAGTTAAGATATGGTATACAATACCTCTGATACATTATTCCTCTGATCATAGTTTTTTAACTTTTTTCTTTGGTTTGTTTTAGGCCACACTTGGAGATGCTCATGAATTTGAGGATCTGCATTCAGGAATCAGTCCTGCTGGTTCCAGGAGGGGGCACATGTGATCTTAGGGTGTGACCAGAGTAGGCTGTGTGCAAAGCAAGTGCCTAACTCACTGCAGTTTCTCTCTGGCCTCAAACATGACACTCATTTAAAAAAAATTTTTTAATTAAAAAATATTTTATTATACCACCATGAGATATACTATTACAAAGATGTTCATAAGATGTTCATATTTGGGTTTCGGCCATACAGTGTTCCAGCACCCATCCCTCCACCAGTGCCCATTTCCCACCACCAATGTCCCCGATTCACTCCCCACACCTAGCCTGCCTCTATGGCAGGTTCTTTATTTCTTTCTCTTTCTCTCTCTCTTTTCTTTTCCCTCCCTTCCACATTGTGGATTATAACACATACATTAAGAGGTTGTCATGTGTATCTTTTTTGACTGTATTTAATGCTCAGTTCTAAGTTGGTATTAGCACATTCGACAATTGTTACCACACTGTTCCATTCTCTATCTTACCTAGCCTCTGGCTCCCAACATCTGTGATAATTTCCACCTTTGACAAGACCTCCTGATCCATGTTTCGCCTGAACTTGGATATTGGTATCGATAATATGTACATATATATGTAATATATATGTACTATAATTTATCATGCAAATAAATGCAGTCATTCTCTATCTGTCTCATCTGTTTCTCCCCTTCTGGCTAATTTCACTAAACATGATCCTCTCCATGTCCATCCATTTATAGGAAAATTTCATAACTTCATTTTTCCTGACAGCTGCATAGTATTTCATTGTGTAGATGTACCAAAGTTTCTTTATCCAGTCATCTATCCTCAGGCACTCTGGTTGTTTCCAGATTCTGGCTATTGTGAATAATGCTGCTATGAACATAAATGTGAGGGATGGTGTTTCCACTGAATATTTTTGGCTTCCCAGGGTATATTCCCAGGAGTGGTATGGCTGGGTCAAATGGGAGCTCAATTTCTAGTCTTTGGAGGAATGTCCATATTGTTTTCCAAAAAGGCTGTACTAGTCAACATTCCCACCAACAATGAAGGAGAGTCCCTTTTTCCCTGCATCCACGCCAGCACTTGTTGTTCTTGTTCTTTTGGATATGTGCCAGTCTCTGTAGTGTGAGATGATATCTCATTGTTGTTTTCATTTGCATCTCTCTGATGAATAATGATTGTGAGCATTTTATATGTCTTTTGCCACTCAAATTTCCTCTTTGTCAAAGTTTCTGTTCATTTCTCCCCCATTTTTTGATGGGGTTGGCTGTTTTCTTCTTTTTCAAGTTCTAGTAGTGCCTGATATATTCTGAATATCAACCCCTTATCAGATGGATATTGGGTAAATATTCTTTCCCATCATTCTGTGGACTGTTTTTGTGTCTTGGTCATTGTTTCTTTTGAGGTGCAGAAACTTTTTAGTTTCATGTAGTCCCATATGTTTATTTCTCCTAGTTGTTTTGTTAGTGGTGTTTCATCTTTGAAGATTTCTTTAGCTTCAATGTTGTGGAGGGGTTTCCTATATTTTCTTCAACATACTTCATGGTTTCAGGTCTGATATTGAGATCTTTAATCCATTTTGATCCGATTTTTTGTGCATGGTGATAGACAGAGGTCTAAATTCATTTTTTTACATGTCGCTGCCCAGTTTTCCCAGCACTACTTGTTGACGAGGCCTTTTTAAAATAATTTTTATTAATGGACACCCACCTACAATATGGTCAGATTTCTTCATCAACACCCTGAATGAAAGGTTTGAAGTTCTTCATATTTCTGAAGCAACCTGATGCCATTGGGCTACACTGGAACGTGATAGGGCCAAATGGAAATGTTACTGGTGCCTGCTCAAGGAAATCGATATACAACGAGATGTCTAGTGTTGTCTAGTGAGTCTAGTGATAATATTTACTATACCAACTGTGGATATACAATTAAAACTATGTTTATGATTGGTTTTAGTAACACGTTTCATTTTTCCAGCACCCGCCCTTCCACCAGTGCCCTATTCCCACCACCTATGACCCCAAATTCCCTTCACTCCTTCCCAGCCTGTCTCTATAACAGGCACTCTTCCTCTTCTTATCTCTCTCTTTCTCTTTCGCTCTTTTCTTACATATTGTGATTTGTCCAACAGACATTTAGGGATTATCATATAAATCCCTTTGTGTACATTCAATGTTCAGTTCTAGCATGGCCTTAATATTTCCCACAATTAGTAGAGCACTAAGATATATTTATATCCCATTACTGTATATCGTCATTCTATATCTGTCCTTTACCTTCTTACTAATTTAACTTATCATAATAATCTCCATATCCATCCATTTACGTGTAAATTTCGTGACTTCCTCTTTTTTCTGCCTGAGGGCCCTGGATGGTTGATTGTCTGACATAGAAAAAACTGTGACCCTTGGGATGAACCCAGAGCCACGGCAAAGCCTGGCAAGAAAGCTGTGATATATTCAATATGCCAAAAACAGTAATAATAATGGGCCTCCTTCCCAACGAATGGAGGCATTTCTTGCGCCCACTCGAGCAAATCGATGATCAAAGGGAAGACAAGTGATAAAAATGACAAGTGATTATGCCACCATCACTTGATCACTTGATCACTTGAATCCCGTTATTCATCGATTTGCTCAAGTGGCGCCAGTAATATTTCCAGTGGACCCTATCACGTGTCAATGTAGCCCAATGGCGTCTGGTTGATTCAGGAATATGAAGAGCCTAAAACCATTCCTTCAGGGTCTTGAAAAGGAAGTCTTACCATCTTGTAGGTGGGTGGCCACATGATCTTTTGACATCCCGTGGGATCCAGTCGGTAATGGCTCTAGTCCAGCGGTTGTCTCCAAATTGCATTACATGTCCAGCCCATCTGATTTTCGATGCCTTGGCAAACGAGACAGCGTCCCTGATTCTGGAATAGCAATGGAGGTCAGAATTCGGATTCCTTCTCTCACTTGAATGAGGCATGATATTCCAAGCATAGCTCTTGCAATTCCTCTCTGGGAGACCCGAATAGCATTCTCATCCTGCTTTCATAGGGCTCAGGTCTCTGAGGCGTATGTTTTTTTTTTATTCAAATTTTATTTATTTTTTTTTTAATTTTTTATTATACCACAGTGAAACATACAATTACAAAGGTGATCATAATTGGTTCTTGGTAATACAGTATACCAGCACCCATCCCTCCACCAGTGCCCCATTTCCACCACCAATGTACCCCACCCCCCCGCCCACCCCCATGCTGCCTTAATAGCAGGTACCCCAGTTTTCCTCTCTTTCTCTCTCTGTCTCTCTCTGTCTCTGCATCTCTCTCCCTCTTATTTTACACATTGTGGCTAGTCCTGCAGGTATTTAGAGTTTATCAATTAAGTCTCTTTGTGTATATTCAATGGTGAGTTTTAATCTGCCATTACCATTTCCCACATTTAGTAAAACACTGGTATCTATTTATGTTGTATTAATGAATGCAGTCATTCTATATCTGTCCTTTTCCTTCTGACTAATTTCACTCAGCATGATAGTCTCCATGTCCATCCATTTGCAGGCAAATTTCATAATGTCATCTTTTCTGACAGCCGCATAGTATT
The DNA here is from genome assembly GCA_021461705.1 of Cryptotis parvus. NCBI lineage: Eukaryota > Metazoa > Chordata > Mammalia > Eulipotyphla > Soricidae > Cryptotis > Cryptotis parvus. Next base: position 16,618 of record JAJIBD010003540.1, read on the forward strand.
CCATAGTGTAGATGAACCACAGTTTCTTTAGCCAGTCCTCTGTTCTCGGGCATTTAGGTTGTTTCCAGATTCTAGCTATAGTGAATAGCGCAGAGATGAATAAAGAAGTACAGATAGTGTTTCTGCTATGTGTTTTTCGGTCTCTCGGGTATATTCCCAGGAGTGCTATTGCTGGGTCAAATGGGAGCTCAATATCTAGTTTTCGGAGGAATGCCCATATTGTTTTCCAAAAGGGCTGGACCAGTCGGCACTCCCACCAACAGTGGATCAGAGTCCCTTTTTTCCCCACATCCACGCCAGCACCGGTTGTTCTTGCTGTTTTGGATGTGTGCCAGTCTCTGTGGTGTGAGATGGTACCTCATTGTTGTTTTGATTTGCATCTCCCTGATGATTAAAGATGAAGAACACTTTTTCATATGCCTTTTGGCCATTCGAATTTCTTCTTTTTGGAAGCTTCTGTTCATTTCTTCTCCCCATTTTTTTGATGGGGTTGGCTGTTTTTTTCTTTTGAAGTGCTACCAGTGCCTGATATATCCTGGATATTAACCCCTTGTCAGATGGGTATTGGGTGAATATCCTTTCCCACTCTGTGGATTGTCTTTGTATCTTGGTCACCGTTTCTTTTGAGGTGCAGAAGCTTTTTAGTTTTATATAATCCCATTTGTTTATCTTTGCTTCCATTTCCTGGGTAAGTGGTGTGTCATCTTTAAAGATACTTTTCGTTTCGATGTCGTAGAGCGTTTCTCCTATGTTTTCTTCGATGTACCTTATAGATTCATGTCTGATGTTGAGATCTAGAATCCATTTTGATCTGACTTTTGTGCATGGCGTTAGAAGGAGGTCTAAGTTCATTTTTTTTACATGTAGCTGCCCAGTTTTCCCAGCACCATTTGTTGAAGAGGCTTTCTTTGCTCCACTTAATATTTTTTGCTCCTTTATCAAAGATTAAGTGGTTGTATATTTGAGAGTGTGTTTCAGGATACTCAGTTCTATTCCATAGGTCTACAGGTCTGTCTCTATACCAATACCACACTGTCTTAATTACAACTGCTCTGTAGTAGAGCTTGAGGTTGGGGAAAGTGATACCTCCCATCTTCTTTTTCCCAAGGATTGCTTTAGCTATTCGTGGGGTTTTATTATTCCATACAAATTTCAGGAGTGTTTGTTCAATTTCTTTGAAGAACATCATGGGTATCTTTATAGGGACCGCATTGAATCTGTATAAAGCTCTAGGGAGTATTACCATTTTGATAATGTTAATCCTTCCGATCCATGAGCAGGGAATATGTCTCCATTTCCTCAGGTCTTCTTTTATTTCCTGAAGTAACGTTTTGTAGTTTTCTTTGTAGAGATCCTTTACATTCTTTGTCAAACTGATTCCTAGGTATTTGATTTTCTGCCGGCGCAATTGTGAATGGGATAGTTTCTTTAATGTCCCTTTCTTCTCTTTCGCTGTTTGCATATAGGAAGGCCATTGACTTTTGGGTATTGATTTTGTACCCTGCTACTCTGCTATAGGAATGTATTATTTCTAGGAGCCTCTTGGTAGAGAGTTTCGGGTTTTCCAGGTATAATATCATGTCATCTGCAAATAGTGATAACTTGGCTTCTTCCCTTCCTATCTGGATGCCCTTAATGTCTTTTTTCTTCCCTGATTGCTATAGCAAGTACTTCCAGTACTATATTGAATAGAAGTGGTGAGAGTGGGCAGCCTTGTCTTGTCCCTGATCTTAAGGGGAAGGCTTTCAGTTTTTCCCCATTGAGAATGATGCTCGCTGTGGGCTTGTAGTAGATGGCCTTGATTATCTTGAGGAAGGTTCCTTCAATCCCCATTTTACGGAGAGCTTTCATCATGAACGGGTGTTGGATCTTGTCAAATGCCTTCTCTGCATCTATTGATATGATCATATGGTTTTTATTTTTCTTTTTGTTGATATGATGTATTATGTTGATTGACTTGCGGATGTTGAACCATCCTTGCATTCCTGGGATGAATCCCACTTGGTCATGGTGTATAATCTTTTTGATGACTCTTTGGATTCTATTTGCTAGTATTTTTGTTGAGGATCTTAGCATCTGTATTCATCAGGGAGATTGGTCTGTAGTTTTCCTTTTTTTGTGGCATCTTTGTCTGCTTTGGGTATCAGGGTGATATGTGCCTCGTAAAAAGCTATTTGGGAGTGTTTTTGTTTCTTCAATTTGTTGGAAGAGCTTAAAAAGAATTGGGAGTAGGTCCTCTTTAAAGGTTTTGTAGAATTCACTGGTGAATCCATCTGGACCTGGGCTTTTGTGTTTGGGGAGACTTTTGATTACTGATTCTATTTCCTCGATGGAGATAGGTTTGTTGAGGTATTCCAAATCTTCTTGTTGCAGACTTGGGAAGCTATAGGAATTCAGGAATTTGTCCATTTCTTCTAGGTTTTCTTGTTTTGTGGCGTACAGGCTCTCATAGTAATCTCTGATGATCTTTTGAATTTCTGTGGTTTCTGTTGTGATGTCCCCGTTTTCATTTCTGATTCTATTTATTTGGGTTCTCTCTTTTCCTTTTCTTACAAGTCTTGCAAGTGGTTTGTCAATCTTGTTTATTTTTTCAAAGAACCAGCTTTTGGTTTCGTTGATCTTCTGGATTGTTTTTTGACATTCCATCTCATTGATTTCTGCTCTAAGTTTTATTATTTCTTTCTTTCTGCTTGGGTTGGGCTCCTTTTGTTGATCACTCTCTAAGATCTTAAGTTGTGAAGTCAGACTGTTTATGATGGCCTTTTCTTCTTTTCTGATGAATGCTTGAAGAGCTATGAACTTGCCTCTGAACACTGCTTTCGCTGTATCCCACAAGTTCTGGTAATTCGTGTCTTCAGTCTCATTTGTTTCCAGGAATCTTTGGATTTCCTCTTTGATTTCTTTTATGACTTGCTGGTTGTTCAGCAGTGAGCTGTTTAGTTTCCAGGTACTTGGTATTGGTCTCCGTTTTTGTGTACAGTTAACTTCTATTTTCAGTGCCTCATGGTCTGAAAAAATAGTTGGCACAATTTCTATCTTCTTGATTTTATGGAGGTATGATTTATGGCTCAGCATGTGATCTATTTTGGAGTATGTTCCATGGGCACTGGAGAAGAAAGTGTATTCAGCTTTTTGGGGATGAAATGCCCTGTATATGTCTACCAGCCCTCTTTCTTCCATCTCTTCTTTAAGGGCCAGTATTTCCTTGGTAAGTTTCAATCTTGTTGATCTATCCAGGGTTGATAGAGCAGTGTTGAAGTCTCCAACTACAATTGTGTTGCTGTCAATGTCTTCTTTGAAGTCTATTAGTAGTTGTTTTAGGTATTTTGCTGGCCCCTCGTTGGGTGCATATATGTTTAATAGCGTGATTTCTTCCTGATATATGCATCCCTTGACTATTAAGAAGTGACCTTCACTGTCCCTTCTGACCTTCTTCAGCCTGAAGTCTATGTTGTCAGATACCAGTATGGCTACCCCCAGCCTTTTTGGATGGGTTGTTTGAATGAAGGATTGTTTTCCAGCCTTTTATTTTGAGCCTGTCTTTGCTCCGATTGTTCAGGTGTGTTTCTTGCAGGCAGCAGAATGTCGGATTCAATTTTTTGATCCATTGTGCCACTCTGTGTCTCTTAACTGGTGCATTTAGACCATTGACATTGAGAGAGATTATTGTCATGGGATTTTGTGCCATCTTTCTGAATAGGTTGGTTGTTCTTTTGGGTTATGTCTCATCTTATAGTAGATCTTTCAGTCCTTCTTTTAAGGTTGGTTTTGATTTTACAAAGTTCCTAAGCTGTTGTTTATCCAAGAAGTTGTATATCTGTCCTTCAAATCTGAGCGAGAGTTTAGCCGGATAAAGAATTCTTGCTGAGGCATTCATTTCATTAAGTTTTTTCACTATATCCCACCACTGCCTTCGGGCTTGGAGGGTGTCTTCTGAGAAGTCTGCTGAAAGTCGAATGGATGCTCCTTTGTATACAATTTCCTTCTTTGATCTTGCTGCCTGAAGAATTTTGTCTCTGTCTATGGCATCCATTACTTTGACTAGGATGTGTCTTGGGGTCTTTCTATTGGGGTCTCTTCTTGCTGGTACGCGCGTCGGGCTTCTTGGATCTGGATGCCTTCGTCCTTTAACTCGGGGAACTTTTCAGCCAGGATGTTTTTAACTGTTTTAATTTCCTTGGGGTTACTTTCTTGTCCCTCTGGGACTCCTATGATTCTTATGTTGTTCCGCCTGGCTTCATCCCATTGTTCTCTGTTTCGTTGCTGATCCATTATCCGGTCTTTTTTCCATCTTATGTAGATCTCTGAGTGCTTTCTGCAGCTCATCTTCAGTCTCACTGATTCTCTCTTCCGCTGCTGTCATCCTACTATTCAGAGCCCCGATTGTGTTTTTCATTTCGTCTACTGAGTTTTTAAGTGATGATATTTCTATTTGCATGGTTCTCATTTCTGCTCTCATTTCCTCCCGTAGTTTATTGACAGCCCTTTCAACTGCTTCGTTTATGTTCTCCTGTATTTTATTGGACATCTGCTCAATTTTTTTCGTTGAGCTCCTTAAACATCCTACCAATTTCTTCTCTGGTTTCACTGTCAGAGAGATCATGCACATCTGTATTCTGTTTTGAGTCTTCAGGGTCGATTCCTTCATCCGTTCTTCGAGCTGGGGATCTGCGTTGTTTCCCCATGGTGTTGTGGTGTTCAGGGATAGATTCCTCTGGTGTACTGTTTCTTTTTTCTTGAGGGTATTACCTTCCCTTGGTGTTGAAATTCCTAGTTTTTTCTATTAATAAGCGGCCGCGTTAGCGGCCGCGCCAGCCAGCCACACACCCCAGGGAGGTAGGGTACCTGAGGTGGAGTCAGGCCGGTGTGAGAGTTCAAAATGACCGTTTACTTCCGGTTCCGCTCGGACTTCTGGGGGTTGTAGTTCCACCTTCTGCCGAGACCTGGGGCTCTACCACGGCCCCAGGCGCCCCGCCCGGCCAGCCACACACCCCAGGGAAGTAGGGTACCTGAGATGCAGACAGGCCGGTGTGAGAGTTCAAAATGACCGTTTACTTCGGTTCCGCTTCGGACTTCTGGGGGGTTGTAGTTCCACCTTCTGCCGAGACCTGGGGCTCTACCACGGCCCCAGGCGCGCCGCCCGGCCAGCCACACACCCCAGGGAGGTAGGGTACCTGAGATGCAGACAGGCCGGTGTCTCTGAGGCGTATGTTAATGCAAGGAGAATGGTGGAGTCAAAGAGATGTGCCCGGAGCCGGAGGTTCTTTTGTCCTTTTAACTATTTCTTCGATGCCTTTGAAGGCATTCCATGCTGCTCTCTTCCTCCTGTGCAGCTCAGGTTTTAGGTCGTTCATCATATTGATTTCTCGACCTAGGTATACATAGCTGCTGCATTCAGAGATGTTTGTTCCATTGAGAGTGATGTTTGTTCCATTAAGAGTGAATGGGGCCTCTGGAACTAGTTCATTCTTCATAAACATAGTTTTTTTAGATTCAGCTGTAGACCTATCTTTCCACATTCTCGGTCGAATTCAGCCAGCATTTATGCCGCTTGGCTAATGTTTTGTGTTATTAGAACGATGTCATCAGTGAAACAGAGGTGGTGTAGTTGCCGACCATCTATCTTTACTCCCATTCCTTCCCATTTTAATTGTTGCATGATGTTCTCGAGGGTGGCGCTGAAGAGTTTTGGTGAAATGGTATCACCCTGACGAACCCCTCTTTTCACATTAATGATCACTTCTTTGTAGAATGGTGAGATCCTGGTGGTGAATCCGTAATACAGCTCACGAAGGATCTTGATGTATTGGGTTTGAACACCCTGTTTGGCAGAGCCTGGCAAGCTTTCTGATGCGTGTTCGATATGCCAAATCCAGTAACAGAAATATTTATTTTCCTGACCCCAAAAGAGCCCTTAATATGGCAGTAGTAAGAAAGGCAAACAAGCAGTGCCTGATAAAATTTCATGGCTATCCTAGGCTGCCAAAACGAAGGACTAAAATGACTGTCTATACTTTCAATGCACGTACGCTGGCATCGGAAGCATATATTATGCCACCATGAGATATACAATTACAAAGATGTTCATATTTAGTTTTCAGTCATACAGTGTTCAATGCCCATCCCTCCAACAGTGCCCATTTCCCACCACCAATGTCCACCTTTTCCCAACCCACTCTCCCGGTTTGCCTATATGGCAGGAATTTTGCTCCCCCATCTCTTTTTTCTCTCTCTCTCCCTCTACCTTTATCTCTCTCAAGATAGATAGAGATCCAATCAGGTCTCACCACATTGATGTATATCTCTCATTGATCAGATGATCAACAGAAAGACAAGTTATACAAATCTTTTTCTGACAGCTGAATAATATTCCAGTGTGTAGATGTACCACAGTTTCTGAATGTGTATTCGGATTTTGGGGGATGAAATGCCCTGTATATATCTACTAGCCTTCTTTCTTCCATATATTCCTTTAGCGTCAATATTTCCTTGGTGAGTTTCAGTCTTGTTGATGTATGAAGGGTTGATAGAGCAGTATTAAAGCCTCCAGCTATAATTGTGTTGCTGTCAATGTCTTCTTCGAAGTTTATTAGCAGTAATTTTAGATATTTCTGTGGCCCATCGTTGCTGCATATATGTTTAGGAGTGCACTTTTTCCTGATATCCATATCCCTGATTATTATGAAGTGACCTTCGTGGTCCCTTTTGACCTTCTTCATTCTGATGTCTATGTTGTTAGATACCAGTATGGTCACTACAGCCTTTTGGAGGGGTTGCTTAAGTAAAGGATTGTTTTCTAGCCTTTTATGCTGTGCCTGTCTTTTATCTGATTGTTCACATGTGTTTCTTGAAGGCAGAAGAAGGTTCTATTCAATTTTTGGATTCATTTTGCCACTCTTGTCTCTTACCTGGTACATTTAGACAACTGACATTGAGACAGATATTGTCATGGGTTTTTGTGCATCATCTCAATAAGTTTGTTGTTATTTTGGGTTTCATCTTGACTTAGAGTGCTCTTTCAGCCATTCTTTTTTTATATAAGTATTTTATTATACCACTGTGAAATATACAATTACAAAGATGTTCATATTTGGGTCTTGGTCATACAGTGTTCCAGCACCCATCCCTCCACCAGTGCCCATCTCCCACCACCAATGTCCCCAGTTCCCTTCCCTGGCCCGCCTCCATGGCAGGTTCTTTATTTCTTTCCCTTTCTCTCTATATCTTTCTCTTTTCCTTCCCTTCCAGATTGCAGATTACGAAAAATACATTAAAGGGTTGTCATGTGTATCTTTTTGTCTGTATTTAATGCTCAGTTCTAGGTTGGTATTAGTACTTTCGACAATTGTTAGCACACTTCGATTTTCTGTCTTACCTAGCCTCTGACTCCCACACGTTTGTGATGATTTCTACCTTTGACAAAACCTCCTGTTACATGTTTCACTTCACCTTGGATATTGGTGTCATAGTACATACATATATATTTATGTCATGCAAATAAATGCAGTCATTCTATATCTGTCTCTCTCCTTCTGGATAATTTCACTCAACATGATCTCCATGTCCATCCATTTATAGACAATTTCCATAACTTCATTTTTCCTAACAGCTGCATAGTATTCCATTGTGTAGATGTACCAAAGCTTCTTTATCCACTCATCAATTCTCGGGCACTCTGGTTGTTTCCAGATTCTGGCTATTGTGAACAATGCTGCTATGAACATAAAAGTATGGATGGTGTTTCTGCTACATATTTTTGGCTTCCCAGAATAGATTCCCAGGAGTGGTATGACTGGGTCATATGGGAATTCAATTTCTAGTCTTTGGAGGAATGTCCATATTGTTTTCCAGAAATCAGCCATTCTTTTAAGGTTGATTTTGAGTATCCGAAGTTCCTCAGCTATCATTTATCCAAGAAGCTATGTATGTGTCCTTCAAATCTGAATGAGAGTTTAGCCAGGTAAAGAATTCTTGGTGGCGCATTCACTTCATTGAGTGAATGAATATATATATATATATATATATATATATATATATTCATATCTTCCAGCTTTATATCTCCCAACTCCCTTGTGGTTAGGGGCTGTCTTCTGATAGGTATGCTGAAAGTTGAATGGATGCTCCTTTGTATACAATTTTTCTTCTTTGATCTTGTGACTTGAAGAATTGTGTCTCTATGCATGGCATCGTTATTTTAACTAGGACATATCTTGGAGCTATTTTTTGTTGTGGACTCTTCTTGCTGGTACCCTTCAGGCTTCTTGGATCTGGATGCCTGTGTTTTTTAACTCTGGAAATTTTTCAGCAAGAATGTCTTTATCTGCTCCTATTGCCTTGGGGTTGCCTTCCTGTCCCTATGAGACTCCGATGAATCTTATGTTTTTGTTCTTGGATTCATCCAAGTGTTCCCTTTAATGCCACCGATCCGTTTTTAGGTCTTTGTTCATCTTATGTACTTGCCTGAATACTTTCTGCAGCTCATCCTTGGTCTCACTTAATTTTTCTTCCACTGCTGTCATCCTGTGTTGAGAGCCCCTGTTGCATTTTTATTTCATCTATCGAGTTTTTCAGTGCTGGTATATCTGTTTGCATTATTCTCATTTCTGCTCACATTTCCCCCGTTTTTATTGACAGCCCTTTCCACTGCTTCATTATTTCCTCCTGTATTTTATTGGACTTCCGTACCATTTTGTCATTAAGCTTTTTATGCATCCTTGCCATTTCTTCTCAGAATTCTTTGTCAGATAGATTATGTACATATGTATTATTTTTTGAGCCTCAGGGTTGTTTTCTTTATCTGATATTCTCTCTGGGGACATGCATGGTTTCTCTATTATTTCTAGTGCTATTATGCTGTGCTAGTCAGGGGTGGATACTTCTGGGACACTGCCTCTTCGTCACTGTCAGGTAGAACTCTGGAGATGCTCAGCAGATGGTGCTCTCCTCTGCCCTCTTCAAGGATGTTGCCTTCCTCTTGGTATTGAATTTTCTGCTTTGTGTATTAATATGCAGCTGATCTCACCCTGACAGCCATGCCCCAAGGGAGGGTACCTGAGGGGGAGATGTCCCAGGGTGAAAGTTCAAAGTGTCCTGTTTATTTCCTTTCAACAAAGAATCCTGGGAGCTGTAGTTTCAGTTTCTTTCCCTACCTAGAGGCTGCAATGTCTCATGGACGTGTCGGAGGCCAAAATCTAAATATGTTAGTCTGATGAATTCCAGGGAGCCTGTCTTTAACCAAATAATCATTTTCCATATCTTGTACTCCACTGTCTGGGATTCCCAACAATATCAAGACACTAGTTCTCTTCTACCGCCAAGGCCACCGGTAAATGGTAGAAAACTCACGAGTTCAGTGTAGTTCCAAAAGACTTTTAACAAGACCAAAAAGCTTTCACTTCGCAATCCAATATAATGGAAGACCTCTATCTCTGGTCAGAACTTAGACCCTGCACTAGAGCCCAAGTCTCCTACCAAAGAGGATCCCACTAGAGGGCTTCCCACCAGACTGGATACTACTGGAGATGGTCCCGTCAAAGTGGATCTTACCAGAGAGGAGCTCATTTCTCCTCTTTTATGGTTTTCTTTCTAATTTTTTGAATATTTTTATTATACCACTGTTAGATATACAATTACAAGGTGTTCGTGCTTGAATTTTGGTTCTGCAGTGTTCCAACATCTATTCCTCCACCCCTGCCCATCTCCCATTCCCAATGTCCCCACTTCCCTCCCTCTCCCCCCCAGCCTGCCTCCATGGTAGATTCTTTATCTCCTTCTCTCTCTTTCTTTCTCTCCTCCTCCTTCCCTTTCTTACACACTGTAGATTGTATTATACTCTAGAACATGATTCGTTCCACTAGTTTGTTGTTCTGGGCCCAGACCATGAAAAAGGCAGCTATTATGGTGAGCAAGTCTCATCTGGCTGCTTCCAGGGCCCTACAGAGGTAATGGGCCCACTCCCAAAACCCATCTTACCTCCTGGGAGCCTCAACATCAGCTGAGCTAGGGAGAGTCCGATGGCAAATCTCCCCATGCGTCTGAGTTTCTGCATCATGGCAGAGAGCCCTGAAGCAGTTCGTGGTGGTACACTGTCATGTACATACACTGGTGTCTGTCATATCTAGTAAAACAGTCCAAGAGAATAAAAGTTATCAAAGGTAGGAGGGGATATCTAAATTACCCGACCTCTGGATTGCAGAATTAAAAACGATAAGGAAGCAAAGCAAACAAGGAGATAACGGAAGTAAGAAGAGGTAGACAGGGAGGAACCAGGGAAAAAGGTCAGGACCTCGAACACATGGGCAGTGGAATTGTGGTACATCTGTGTATATGAACATCAGAACCATCAAACTGAAAGTGTGAGAGCCACATGACAACAAACTTAGTAGTTTTCCTGTCCTAAGGCCGGGTCGTATTTGATATGCCAAATGCCAGTAACATTTATATTAGGTCTTTCCCATGACCTAGTATAATGGTTTGAGGCTCTTTATGTTCCTGGAGCAAGCAGATGCTTTTGGGTTCTACTAGCATGAGACATGACATATGGAGATATTACTGGTGCCCACTCTAGCAAATAGATGATGAACGGGAAGATAGTGATAGTGATAGTGAAGGCCGGGTGGAAGGTAGGAGTTAAGTGGGGAAACTGGTGGAGGGAGATTGACTCTGGTCATCTGATTGGTGTTGGAAAATTCTATGCCTGAAACTTAAATATAAATATAAACAACTACGTAAATTGGTTCCAGATAAACAAATTTCTAAAAATAAAATAAAGGTGGATTAGTGAATTCAAACCTAAATATTTCTCCTGATCAATAGTAAGGGAAAGGTAAGATTTGTTTCAAACAACATTTAATAAACTTTTTTTAGGTTGACTCACTATGCAATAGACCATTACAAAGCTGTTAATGTTTGGGTGAACACCCAATCCCTCCAACACCCATCCATCTACCAGTGCACGTTTTCTAGCAGATGAGTTCACATGTCATTAATTCTACCCCAACCCTATTCAGCTTGCTTTTCCTCCTTTAGTTTTGGGACTACACCTTGTAGAGCTCGGAGGCTGTTTTTAGCTTGAGTGACTCTGTTGGTGCTCAAGAGCCATCACTGGTGGCAGGGATTGAGCCAAGGCTGCTGTCACAGGCAAGTGCCCTCCTATCTGTTCTCCCTCTCTGACCCCCAGCTTTCTCTTTCTCCTCCTTTTCCCACTAAGACTATTAACTAAGACCAACATTTCTTACAATGCTCCAATTCCACAAAAAAAGAGAAGTGGAATGGGAAGAAGGAGCATATGTTAAAAGTACCTGTATATGTAGACATAGAGATATAGATATTTAAAAAAAGGAAGGAGGCTCAGTTCTCCAGGTGAATCTTTTCCTAGAATACCCTGAGCTGGTAACACATTCTAAATGGCTCTGCACTTGGTACAATGTTTGGCTCAATACACCCTGAATATTTAACCGCTGGATTACTAAGTAGGACACAGAGACTATGTTCAGTCCAAACCGGTAACTCAAGCTTAGGTAAACTTCATAAAGATTCAAGAATATAATCTAAATATATACATATATATACATATATATACATATATATGTATATATATTTGGAAGAAGCTATATGGAAAGATATAAGATACAAAAAGATCTGCACAAAGGAATGAGAGATGTGTGGGCATGTTTTCTCTCTCTCTGCCTCTCTCTCTCCCTCTCTCTGTCTCTCTCTCTCTCTCTCTCTCTCTCTCTCTCTCGTAAAGTGACTGATATACCAGTGCCTTCCACATGTCTGAAACTTTTCCTTTAGGGTCTTAAGTTCTCTGTCCAATTCCCTCTTCCAGTCTTCCCTGATTTCTCTCTGTGCACTAAGTCCTGAAGTAGCTTCTCCTTCCCCTCCATGCCAGAATTGCGCTTCCTACTCTCACCAGTTTCTGCCAATTTCCTAGGTCCCTCTTAGTTTTCAGTGAGAGACTGTGACAGTTTTAACAGTAATTGAATTAGTTTATTTTATAAAAGCCTTTATTTATTTTTATTAAGCAACAGATTTACAAGCTTATTCATTTATTTAGGCATACATTATTCCAGTACTATCCACCTCCATATTCAATGTCCTTACACTGTGCTCTCACGCTCCTTGGTTCCTCCATAGCACTCATCACTGCCCTTGTCACCACCTCCCCTCCCTTTTGACATGAACATTTTAAGTTTTATTTTCAAAATTTAGTTCTCTTGATTTCAGTGTTGTTGTCTCTGTGGTTTGGATATTTGGCTCTATTGTTCCTTAACACCACACAGGATGTACCTGATAGAGGATACAGGATACAGATACAGGATTGTACCTGAACCCCCTTATTGCCTACCATCACCCCTTTTCTCCCCCTCTCCCATTCCTTCACTTTGTTTCTCTACTCCACCCTCCATCCTATTTCTTTCCTGTTGCCTTCTGTATTCTGAGGCTCAGTAAACCTTTACACCTTTAAGTTTACACCCATGAAATCTTGTTTCCCTCCTCCAGGTTATTCTAACTACCATCATACCACATGTAAATAATATCATCCTGTATTTATCCTTTTTTCTTCTGACTTACTTCATTTAACATGATATGGAAGTAGTTTCCCTTTCTCTGTGAAAGTGGCGATTCTTCCTAAAATAACCCTGCATGGAAAATTGAAATGGGAATAGCCTGGCCAGTTATCTTCTCAGCTACTCACTCCTACCCAACAGTTACTGGACCTGGTTTTCTTCACCTGAGTCTATTCAAGTGCTACACTTCCCTGGGACATTATTCCTGACTCATCGAGATCCACCCTGCAGCAGTCTTTTTTTAAATCCGGCCCAGGTATGCTGATCCAGAGACTCACAGACATGGGACAGAGCTGCTACTGGCTCTCCCCTGTGCCCAGCCGCTCATGAGGCGCCAGGGAGGGATGGTGGGTTCTAGCCCTGGCCTGCCACCCCAGCAGAGCCTCACAACAAGCCAGATGACCCCCCCACTCCATGAGAGCCTCCATTTTCCACATCCGGACTTCCCCCTCATCAGAACTCCACCCAGCAGACCAGCCTATCACAGCCTGCCTCCCATGCGGCTGATTTCGCCTGCGGTTCATCAATAAATGCTGGATTTAGAGATGACTACAAGAATATGCTATTCGCACGGCAGAGCCTGGCAAGCTGCCCGTGTCGTACTTGATATGCCAAATACCAGTAACAATTGTAGACCTCATTCCCATAACCTGATGGAATGGTTTGAGGCTCTTTATGTTCCTGGAGCAAGCAGATGCCCATGGGCTCTACTTGCAGGAGACAGGACATATGGAGATGTTACTGGGGCCCGCTCGAGCAAATCGATGATGAACGGGAAGACAGTGATACAGTGATAAAAGGGGTCTCAGCTATCACCCTACAAACACTGGTTAGTCAATGTCAGGTTTCCTGATCTCTGATGATTTTACCAAGTCTTATATTTCTTCTGACATTGACTCTCAGTCTTACTTTGAGGCTCATTAGTCTCACCAATTTCCCCCAGACCAGAAATTCATATTCTAATTAGAACCAACCAACAATTAGAGCTGCACATTGGGCATTTCTGATCTTTCAGGAGGAATTTTGTCCTGAATTTTTTGAAAATTATTTCCGATATTAAATAATTTCAGACTCAAAATAACTGTGAAAGTCAAATAATTTCTATAATCCTTCTTTAAACCCAGATTTCACAAATGTAGGTGCCATGTCCAGCTATAGTATAATGATAAATAGGATGTAGAAATATTGGAGACCATTGAAATAAGCTGAATTATTCCTTGACAGACAGAATGACAAAGACTATATGATCTCTTTATAGGTGGAATCTATAAAACCAATGCATAGATCCAGAGATTAAAAATAGTGATTGTCCAAGGCTCAGCAAAAAGGAGAAATGGCTGTTTTGCAAAGGGTACCATCTTCCTTTAATAAAATGAATGATTGTGAAATTCAAGCTAAATCTGTGTCAGGGAGCCACTGGGGTCCCCGACAATATCAGGATAGAAGTTCTCTTCTACCTCTGATGCCACCAGGAAGGGATAAAATCCCATGACTTCGGCGCAGTCCAAAATAGTACAAAAGCTCTACAACCGCAATTCAATATAATGAAAGAACTCTAGCTCTGGTCAGAACTTAGACCATACATAAGGGCCCAAGTCTCCCACCAAATAGAGTCCAACCAGAAAAGAGTCCCACCAAAGAGAGGATCTCACCATAGAGATCCCTACCAAAAAGGGGAGAGTACTTTGTGTCAGTTCCCTTATATACACCAAAGTAATCCAAATTTCCTAATTTCAAGATTTCCAAAGTAATCCTGAAGGCAAACTAGTATGTCTTCCAGAAGGAATCCAGGAGGGCAAGCTAGTATGATCCTTCCTAAAATCTCTTTTGTTGACAAAAAACCCTAAACAGCTTCTAGATAGTAGAAGATTGTAGAAGGGTGGTGCCACACACTATTATAGGTATAAACAAAGGATTATGCCAAGTACTAATCCTGTCTGAGATTATCACTTATGCAAAACACTGGAGAGAGTGGGGGTTGGTATAAAATACTACATCTTAATTTCATGAGTTTTATGTAATAGAGATGGCACTCAAAAGTTCCTTCTAATTTATTATCAGCACCAGGGTGATTCTGAGCATCTTGTTCTCCATATACTGAAAGTGTCACACTCATCTGCTTGAGGGAAAACTTGTTTGATCCTTCCTCAAATCTTAAACAATTGTCTCAACATAGCCAGGGTGGTAGTCTCCTGGTAAATTCTAACTGTCCCACACTGGGTCCAGTGAAAATAAAGAGGAGCTGTGCCCAATCTAGAAAACATAGAAGTCTTAGTAGATGTATAATAATAAGTCAGAAGTTACTCATCAGAGTCAGAGGACTTCTGTAACTGCCACACCCTCCATCAATGTTTACAGAGAAGAGATATTTCATTAGTATGAACCCTGGCTTAACATGGAAATAAATTAAACTCTGAGTAGATAAAACCTCAAAGCTCACAAGCTAGCTAGGCCTGTCATCCAACAAAGCCTTATTAGCATATTTTATTTCATTTAAATATGGTAAGAATATAGATCTTAATTGCTCTCAATAAGAGGAACTAGGGGCCGGAGCTCTACTACAGCAGGTAGGGCTTTTTGCCTTGCAAGCGACCAACCCAGGTTCAATCCCTGGCATCCCATATGGTCCCCCAAGAATGGACAATAGTAATTCCTGAGTACATGAGCCAGGAGTAACCCTGATAATGCCTGGGTGTGACCCAAAAAGTTAAAAAAAAATTACGTGAATCAATAGAAATAAGAGAAAGAAGGATATGATTTCAGGCATTTATTCAAATAATTCTAGTACTTTTCACATACTGGTACACTCATATGGAATAATTACACTGCATTCCTTAAAGGTACTAAAGAAAACTGCTGATATCTCAATAAAAGAATAGGATATGATTATTCTATTCAAGAGAGAAAGGTGTTATTTGCCCAAATCTGATAATTTGACTTTATTGATGCTGGAATGTTATCAGAGTTCTTTCTCTATCTCAGAAAACAGCTATGTTATGTGAGGTACAATCTTTGTTTTTTCTAGAAACCAACTTTGGGAATAACTGTTTATAGATCAATAGAAAATAAAGTTTAATCTTTTTAGCTAGAAGAGTTTATTGTTTCTTAATTCTGTTCTAATTTGTTACATTGGCATCGAACAGTGTTGTTATTTGTGGCTTAAACTTGGTTATGTTTTCTGTATAATTTAATATAAATGCATTCTAAGTGTTCCTAAGATTAAAGCATATTTTTTCAGAATATAATCTAAGAGCATAATAAATATGTACAAAGTTGTATACATGTACTTACAAACTCATAGTAATTTATTAAAATAAAATGTGTTTGTTTTTTCACTTTTCTTTTATTAAATATCATGATTATTAACATTTTCACTATCTAGTTATTTCAAGTATTAACTATTCCAAGACCCACCAGTGTGACCTGCCTTCCACCAAGTCCCTATTTTCCCACCCACCACTTAAACCTGCCCTTTAGGCAGGTGTTGAGATGCTGGGATCCCTGACAAAATCAGGGATCATGGGCAGGCATCCTCTTGTGCCCAGAGAATCATAAGCCAGCAGGGAGAGAAAGACGCCTGAATCCAGCAAAGTTTCCAAAGGGTTTACTCTCATGGTTCTAGTATACAATCTAGTAACAGAAAACCCCACAAAATTAAGTTTCTAACTGGGCCACAAGAAGGTATAGGTTTAGAATACTAAGCCAGGTAGGCTGCTACCACATGCCTAGACCCACAGGGCAGAGAAGGGAGATTAGGAGAACAGAAGCAGAGAGCAGGCAGGCAGGGAGAGCTAGGAGGAGAAAAGGCTACTGCTTTCTGTCTTTTCAACCCTGACTGGCCCACATCAACTGATATCAGTTCATGTCAATTGTTTCAGGTTTGCTTCTCCCAGGACCTCACCTAGTGGTATTGAAGGTTAATATTGCCTTAGCCAAGGTCTGCCCTTGAAGTTTCCCTGCAGGTCCTATGCAGAATGGAAGATCTATACCATGGATATTCTACAGTCAGGTATCTATTTCTCCAAGTCTTCAGAAGATTCTTGTCTTTCCTTAACAGATGTTTTGATATAAGCCTTTAGACTTATTAGAGAGTCACACTTACTTGCTTTGAAGCAAAAGTATTTCACCTGGCGGTGGGCGGGAGGGGTTGTGGGTATACTGGCGGTGGTGATGGGGCATTGGTGGAGGGATGGGTGTTGGAATACTGTATTACCAGGAACCAATTATGAACACCTTTGTAACTAAGTTTCACTGTGGTCTAATAAAAATAAATATAAAAATATAAATAGATTATACTTAGAGATGAAACGTAACCAGATAAAATTATTGGTAAGATATGTCTAGTCCCATGATGATTGTGGTAGCATGAGAGAAAATAATTATAGCAGCTAACATAGAATCCAAGGGAGAGACATAATGCCACATAGAGTCACAGATCCAGACTGCTTACTGCCACTAACTGCAAAGTGACCTGCAGGAGGTAACTCCAAGCGAGATGCAGATGCTCTGGGCAATAGTGTACTGCAAGAAGCAGGCACAAAAATTATTTTCTATTACTTGCTATAACATATATTTCTTACATGTCTGCTTATAAGAATGCTGTTACCAAAGTCATTGTCTAAGTATTTACTGAGCTGCCTGTTGCTATCTTAGCCTTCTCTGTTATTTTTTATTTCATTTAATGATGTCATCTTCTGTGTAACTTTCCATCTAATTTACCTTGCTCCTACTGTCCTGTCAGCACTGTGAAATTTGGAGGGTTTCACAACAACCTAGATGGCTGTGTGCTTCCAGGATTCTGGAACTGGAATTATTCAGCAGCTTGTTTTGTCTTTGAGATTATTCATG
Source organism: Cryptotis parvus (assembly GCA_021461705.1). Classification (NCBI taxonomy): domain Eukaryota; kingdom Metazoa; phylum Chordata; class Mammalia; order Eulipotyphla; family Soricidae; genus Cryptotis; species Cryptotis parvus. The sequence continues at coordinate 34,038 of JAJIBD010003540.1, forward strand.
GTGCTGTGAGGCTGGCTCTATATATGCTAGAGCATGCTAGGTTTAGAAGGGGTGCTGGGGACATTGGTGGGTGAAAAGTGTCACAAGTGGGTCACATTATAACCATAGTAGGGACTCGGCCTGTCTCCATTCTAAGAAGGCTCCGAGATCTCAGCTGGAGCTCAGACTTACCTAAAACGAACTCAGAGGTATGATGTCATCTTCTGTGTAACTTTCCATCTAATTTACCTTGCTCCTACTGTCCTGTCAGCTTTCCTAAGCAGCCCACTACATATGCCAAGACTTATGCCTATTGGGAGGTTCAGAGATGAGAGCCTGGAGTAGCAAGTTCCAGGAAATCATAGTCTGCATCACATAAATCATTTATAGAAAGTTTGCCATTCTTTCTGGAAAAGAACTGCAGCATTCAACAAACCTGTATCTCCAGAGGTTCCAAATCCGGATCTTATTTTTGTACCTTCTCCATGGAAAGTAAAACGAACAGGAGCTGAGGAAGCCCGACGGCACATTTATGTTTGGACTAGACCTTCCAGTGGGTGCGGTTATATTGGGTCTCCAAGTTAACCTCTGAAGCTGACATTATGGTAGAGCATTTTTTATCTCTCACCTCCCTTTATACGAATATTTGAATCTTCATTTTTTTTCACTTAAAATTTTTATACTATCATGAGATATACAGTTACAAAGATGTTTATGTTTGGGTTTCAGTAAAACAGTGTCCAAGATCCATCCCTACATCAGAGTCTATTTAGACCACCAAATTTCTCTTTTTTATGTTTTAGAAAATATTTCATTATACCACTGTGAGACACAAAATTACAAGATGTTCATGTTTGAATTTCAGCCACCCAGTGTTCCAGCACCCATCTCTCCACCCATGCTCATCCTCCACCACCAATGTCCACACACCTCCCTCCCCAATCCCCGACTGCCTCCAAGGCAGGTTCCCTATCTCCTCCTTTCTCTTTCTCCTCTCTCTCTCCCCCCCAACTCGCTCCCCTTTCTTACATATTATGGATTATAATAAATACATTTAGAGGTTATCATGTGCATGTTTTTGACAATGGTCAAAGCACAGTTCTCAAATGTCATCATTTTCAATGATTATCAGCAAACATTTCCCTACTCTGTCTTCCCTAGCAGAGAAGACAGAGTAGGGATGACTCTCACATGTTGTGGTATACTAGATTTTGAAATGAAGCCCGCACGTCATGGGGATAGGGTTGTGTCCAGCTGGGAGTCTGGACGGAAGGATGACTGTGGTTGTGTTGTGCAAGGTTTTCTGACTTCTGGGAGCCCTGAGAAGACAGGCCAAGGAGCATAAACCTGCCCCCACTCCAAGACACCCCATCAGTCTAGCACAGGGTGGGCAGGCAGAGACTCTGCCCTGCACCTAAATACCTGGTGTGTGGCCAAAATCCCCTGCAGCAGTTCTGGGTTGGGTTGTCAGGCCTTTGTGGAGGGAGAAAAGGTGGGGGAGGAGGCCTGAATCCAGGCTCCCTAAAAAGCCTGGGTTGGGGTAGTCCTTGAGTCCCGCGTCCCTGGGCTTGAACTCAGCTTCTCTCTTGGATCAGCTGGGGAGTCCGGACTAGAGAATGACTGTGGTTGTGATGCGCAACGTTTTCTGATATCTGGGAGCCTGGCAGAGGACAGGCCAAGGAGCAAAAACCTGCCTCCACTCCAATGCTCAATCAGTCTAGCACAGGACAGGCAGGCAGAGACTCCGCCCTGCACCTGAATACCTGGTGTGCAGCTGAGAGATGCAGAAGCTGTTCTGGGCGGGGTCACCAGGCTTTTGTGGAGGGAGCCAAGGTGGGGGGAAGATAGCCCCTTCCAGGCTCCCTAAAAAGCCTGGTAGGCGTAGTCGCCAAATCCCGCATGCCTATTTCTTAAACAATATTTTCTTATACAATCGTTATATAAAATTACAAAATGTACATGTTTGAATTTTGGTTCTAGAGTGTTTCAACACCCATCCCTCCACCCGGTGCCCACTACCCATCACCAATGTCCACACCTCTCCCCTCAACCCCTACAGCCTGCCTCAAGGAAGGTTGCTTATCTCTCTCTCTCTCTCTCTCTCTCTCTCTCTCTCTCTCTCTCTCTCTCTCTCCACATTCCATTTCTTACAAATTGTGGATTGTAATATCACGATCACGATCACGATCTTCCCGTTAATCATCTATTTGCTAGAGCGGGCACCAGTAAAATCTCCATATGTCCTGTCTCATGCCAGTAGAGCAAAGGGCATTGGCTTGCTACAGGAACATAAAGAGCCTCAAACCATTATATTAGGTCATGGGAATGACCTAATATAATTGTTACTGGCATTTGGCATGTCAAATACAACACGAGCAGCTTGCTAGGCTTGCCGTGCGGGAGGCATATTCTTTAAACACCTCCAAATAAAGCATTTATTGATGAGCCGGGCTGTGATGGGCTGGTCGGCTGGGTGGAGTTCTGAAGAGAGGGAAGTCCGGATGTGGAAAATGGCGGCGCCCGTGGAGTGGGTGGGGGTCGTCTGGCTTGTTGTGAGGTTCTGCCGGGGTGGTGGGCCAAGGCTAGAACCCACCATGCCTCCCGACTGCCTCATGAACGGCTGGGCACAGGGAGAGCAAGGAACCGCTCTGCCCCATGTCTAAGAGTCTCTGGACCAGCATACCTGGGCCGGATTGAGGAAGAAACTGCGGCAGGGTGGGTGTCGATGATCCGGGCTGATTGTAATATATTCTAGAAAATGACCTGTTTCACTAGTTTGATGTACCGTGCGGCTGCTTGCGATAAGGAAACTCAGGGAGAACCGGACATCAGATCTCCCCAGTGCATGAGTCTCTGGATGATGGCTGATTGACCTGAGGTAGTTGGTAGACCACCAATGTTCTCTGATTTCCTCCACACTCCCCAGACGGCCTCTATGGCAAGGCAATTTGCCTCTCCTCGCCTCTCTCCTCTCCTCTCCTCTCCTCTCCTCTCCTCTCCTCTCCTCTCCTCTCCTCTCCTCTCCTCTCCCCTCTCCTCTCCTCTCCTCTCCTCTCCTCTCCTCTCCTCTCCTCCCTCCCCTCCCCCCCCCCCTCCCTCCCCTCCTCTCCCCTCCCCTCCTACCCCTCCCTTCCGCTCCCCTTCCCTCACCTCCCCTCCCCTCCTTCTCCTCTTGTCCCCCTCCTCCCTCCCCTCCCCTCCTCTCCTCTCCTCTCCTCTCCTATTCTCTCCTCTCCTCTCTCTCTCTCTCTTATCTTTCTCTTACACATTGTGGCTTGCAATAAATACATTTAGAGGCTACAGCATGTATCCCTTTACCTACATATAATGCTCAATTTTAGTTTTGTATTATCATTTCCAGTAAATGATTACACATTGTTCCCTTCTCTGTCTTACCTAACTCTCTGTCTAACCTAACCTCTGACTTACACATTTACCCAGTAAATGTGTAAATACTACACATTTATAGTTGATTCCCCCACTGTCAAGGCTTATTGATCAATGTTTTGTCTGACCTTGGATATAGGTATGATACGTTTCTTTTATTTATATCCCACAAATAAATGCAGTCATTCTGTTTCTGTCGTTTTACTCTAGCTTAATTCACAGAGCATGAGCCTCTCCATGTCCATCCATTTATTGGCAAATTTCATAACTTTGTTTTTTCCTAACAGCTGCATAGTAATCCAATGTGTAAATGTACCACAGTTTCTGTGTCCAGTAGTCTGTTCTCGGGCTCTCTGGTTGTTTCCACATTCTGGGAATTGTGAATAATGCTACTATAAACATAAAAATGCAGATGGTGTTTCTCATTTTTCGTTTCCAGCGTATGTTCCCAGGAGTGATATGGCTGAATCCAATGGAACTCAATTCTAGTTTTTGGAGGAATGTCCATATTATTTTCCAAAAAAGGATGTACCAGTAGACATTCTCATCAGCAATGGTGAGAAAGAGTCCCTTTCTCCCTGCATCCACACCAACACTTGTTGTTCTTGCTCTCTTGGATATATACCTGTTTGTGGTGTGAGATGATATCTCATTATTTTGATTTTCATCTCCCTGATGATTAGTGATGATGAGCATTTTTCATATGCCTTTTGGCCATTCAAATGTCTTCTTTTCAGAAGTTTCTGTTCTTCTCCCTATTTTTGAAGGGGTTGGCAGAATTCTGCTTGTAAAGTTCTACCAGTGCCTGATATAGCACGGCTATTATCCCCTTATCATTTGGGTATTGAGTGAATATCTTTTCCCTTTCTGTGTGCTGTCTTTTGTACCTTGGTTGCTGTTTCTTTTGCATTGCAGAAGGTTTTTAGTTTCATATAGTCCCATAGGTTTATCTTTTCTTTCAATTACTTTGTTATTGGTATTTCATCTTGTAGATTCCTTTACCTTCAATGTTGTACAGGATTTTTCCTATAATTTCTTCAATGTACTTTATGAATTCAGGTCTAATATTTAGATCTTTAGTTTGTTTTGATATGACTTTTAATCATGGTGTTGGAAAGAGGACTAAGTTCATTTTGTTACACATAGCTGCCCAGTTTTACCAGCACACTTGTTGAAGAGACTTTCTTTAGTCCGTTCTGTACTTTTTTTGCTCCTTTATCAAACATTAAATGCATGTATTTGAGGATGATTATCAGGATACTCAAATCTATTTGATAGGTCCACAAATCTGTTTTTACACGGATACCATGCTGTTTTAATTACTACTGCTTTGTAGTACAGTGAAGTTTGAAAAATGATGCCTCCCATCTTCTTTTCCCCAAGGATTGCTTCAGCTATTCCAGGTAGTTTGTTTTTCCTTACAAATTTCAGGAGTGTTCGATCAATTTCTTCGAAGAATGTGATGGGTATTCTTATAGGGACTGAATTGAATCTGTACAAATTATCTATGTAGTATTGCCTTTTGACAATGTTACTTCTCCCAAACCATGAGCAGGGACTGTGTCTCCCTTTCCTTCTGTCCTCTTTTATTTCACTATCATTGTTATGCCATTCTCTTTGTACAGGTACTTTACATTTTAGTTAATCTAATTCCTTGGTTTTTTGGTTTTTTTGTGGCATAATTGTAAATGGATGTTTTATATCATTTTCTTCTTTTTTCGTTATCTGTATAGAAGATATCCATTGACTTTTGGGTATTTATTCATACCCTGCCACTCTGTTCTAGGTATATTCTATTTTTCGGAGCTCTTTGTTAGAGAGTTTATGGTTTTCTAGGTGAAATATCATGTTATCTGTAAAAACTGATAGCTTGATTTATTCCTTTCTTATGTGGATGCCCTTAGTGTCCTTTACCTCTCTGATGGCTATTGCAAGTACTTCCATTACTCTATGGAATGGAGTAACCTTGTCTTGTCCCTGAACATAGGGGAAGGTTTTCCATTTTCCCCCATTTAGAAAGATGGTTGCTTTTGTCTTTTGGTAGATGGCTTTGACTATATTGAGGAAGGTTCCTTCAATTCCATTGTATGGTGATTTTGATCATCAGTGGGGGTTGGATGTTGTAAAATGCTTTGACTTTGTCTATTGACATAATCCCTGCATGGCAGAGCCTGGCAAGCTACCCGTGTCATATTTGATATGCCAAAAACTAGTAGCAATTATAGACCTCATTCCCATGACCTGAAGGAATGGTCTGAGTCTCTTCATGTTCCTGGAGTGAACAGTTGCTTTTGGCAAACTAGCATGCAACAGGACTTATGGAGATGTTACTAGTGCCTGCTCGGAGCAAATTGATGAACAACAGGAAGACAAATGATACAAGTGATATTGACATAATCATATGGTTTTATTTTTTTCTCTTATTTATGTGAAATATGACTTTGATTGATCTAAGAATGTTGAACCATCCTTCCATTCCTTCCATTCCCAGGATGAAATCTATTTGGTCCTGATGTATTATCTTTTTGATGAGACTTTGGTTCTGTTTGTTAGTATTTGGTTGAAGACCTTAGCATCCTTGTTCATCAAGGAGATTGGTCTGTAGTTTTCTTTTTTTGTATTGTCTCTCCCTGCTTTGGGTATCAGGGTGATATGTGCATCCTAGAATCTATTTGGGAGGGTTTCTGTTTCTTCTGTTTCTGTAAGATCTTGTAGAGGACTGGCATTTGGTCCTTCTTAAAAGTTTGGAAGAATTCACTAGTGAATCCATCTGGACCTGGGTTTTTGTGTTTGGGCACACTTTTCATTACTGTCAATATCCTTGATGGTGACAAGCTTATTTATGTCTTCTTGTTCAGTCATGGAAGACTATCGGACTTTAGAAATTTGTCCATTTCTTCCAGCTAGTCCTATTGGGGGGGCATAAAGACTCTCAAAGTAATCTCTAATGATCTTTTGAATATCTGTCCTTTCCATTATGATGTGCCCCTTTTCATTTCTGATTCTTTTTATTTGGGTTCTCTCCCTTTCTTTACGAGTCTTGCAAGTGGTGTGTTGATATTGTTTATTTTTTTCAAACAAACAGCTCTTGGTGTCAGTAACCTTTTGGCTTGTTTTATGGGATTCAAACTCATTGATATCTGCTCTAAGTTTTATTATTTACTTCTTTATCCCTGGGTACGGCTCCTGTGGTTGTCTTTTTCTAAGATTCTGAGCTGTGAAGTCAGATATTAAAGTGGGCCTTTTCTTCTTTTCTGATGGATTTGTGCAGAGTATGATTTTCCTCTTAACACTCCTGTCACTGTATCCCCTAAAGTTCTTATAGTTGGTGTCTTCATTTACTTTTTGTTTCCAGAATCTTTGGATTTCTCCTTTGATATCTCAAATGATTCTCTGGTTGTTCAGCAATGAGATGCTCAGTTCACAGGTTTTGGGCTTGACTCTATGTTTTTGTGTTTAGTTAAATTCCAGTCTCAGTGCATGATGCTGTGAAAAAAATAGTTGTCACAATTTCTATCTTCTTGATTTTATGGCGGTATGATTGGTGGCTCAGCATGTGATCTATCTTGTAGAATGTTCCATGTGCACTGAGGAGAATATGCTGTTGGGTCTAGGTGCCAGAAGATTCAAGTACGGACATGGGATGGGGACGGTGGAGTCGGCTAACAGTTTGGTGTGGAGCGAGCTCTAGGTCCCACCACCAGAAAAGGTCCCTCCAGGGTGGTGGTCTCCTTTGTTCGCTCACCCTTCGATTGGGGTTGGAGAGAACTGATAGGTAAAAATAGTGAGTAGAAACAAAGTTACACCACTTACTACAATCTAATCTGATATTTGTTACGTTGGTTTTGTTTCAGGTCAATACTCAGGAGTTATTCATGTTTCTGCACTCAGGAATGACTTTTGGCAGTGCACAGGGGACCAAATGGGAAGCCAGGGGATCGAACCTGGGTCAGTCATGTGCAAACAGGTACCCTCTCCACTTCCTATCTCTCCTGCCCTGAAGTTTGCTTTAACCTAGAGCTTTTGGTTTATTTGTGGATAACTTCTGCTGTGAGGAGGGCCTATTTATGATGGTTTGTTGACTTCTCCCTAAAAATGTCTTCAGATTCAAAAGCTATAGAATTTTGTAATGACAGGTCCCCAACCATGCTCCCTTTGTGACTCTTTTCTGTCCCTCCAGAGGAGTTTATGTTTCTGCTCTGCTGACTGGATCCACCACTGCTTCATGCGTACACTTGGGACTTCCCTGCGTATTTAGAAACCAATGTTCCTTTCCAAATGATGTCTCCTTAATCTGATGATCAAACTTTTCTGAATTGAGACTCCAACTGCCCCGGACGCCAAGTCAATCCTATTCTTTCTTTGTAAATTTGATGGTGAAATGAAGACCCAGCACAGGGTAGGGTCGCAGCTTCTGTCACCATTTTCCTCTCTGTTCCAAGTTCTTTGTCCCAGAACATGCCATCTTGTGAAGTAGGCCTTAAAGGAGACCCTGGCTCTCCAGATGTCAGCTCCGTGATGTAGAATCTTAGTGATTTCTGCTTGGGAAAAAAATCTCCTTTGCAGAGGTGGTGAACAGCTCCGCAATTTACTGAAACCGATATTAGTTCAGTATTGTCCTGGGAGGAGCGGAGTAGTTCTCAGAACTCTTTGAAGGTGCTGAGGGCAAACATCTTGTGAGTGCAGACCATGAGGATAGGCAGCTGCTGTGGGAGCCCTTGCCCTGTGGGCATCATTTATCTCCCATGCCGTCCAGGTAACATTATTCATCTCTGTCCTCCTTAGGTGTATGGGTTACTTGTAAACTGGGGCTTGGGATGGGCTCTCCTGGCCTTAGGGTGTGGATATCACTTCACTTGTCAGCGTTCTTGTGATTGAGGCAAATTCTGAGATTTTTCCAGGGTATATGAAGCCTCATATTCAGGTATCTATGACACACAGACCACCCCAATGCTCATTAACCTTAGTGACATTGCAGTCTTGGGCCTGGTGATTCTTTGTTTGATGGGCCAACCTGATGAACTTTTTTTTCATTGTATTTAAACATTCTTTAAAAAGTTGCTCATGATGCAAGGATGAGGTAAGTCTGAAGAAAGTGCTGCCAGGATGAGAGCAGATGTCAGGCTAACTGGTGGGTGATTTAGCCCCCTTGTCAAGTTCCTCATTTCAAGAGAGCAAATAGGGATGTTTACAGTTAAGCAGCGTACAGAGAAGTCCAGGTCACCTCTGAGCCAGAAGGGTGCTACTGCTTGCCCTGTCATGTGTCACCTCTCTTCTTATTATGAGAGACATTCTGGTACCTGCCTCGGTATTGCATTAGGCTTTTTTTTTAAGGAGAGTTATGTTGATGTAATTTCTCTCAATTGATACATTGGATTTTACAAGATGAGCACGCCAGAGTTGTTGAAAACCTTTGTTGTGATAGAAACCAAAACGTGGTGTGTGAAACACGGAGTAAGGCAAGCAGGGGGTCTAGCAAATGACACAAGGTTTGGGTTAAGTCCTCAGCTGCACAGGTCTCCACCTCTTCCTCATTGAAGAGTGTAGCCCTAGACGCTTCTAAGCTCTTGGGCAACTTCTGTTAGCAAGGTCCTCAGCTCCCAAGACTGCTGGATGTGACTCTATATTTTTATTATTTTTTTTTACTTCCACAGCTGCCATTTCCTACTACTAGTTTCTTTGGATTCCCTTCCCCTCCCTCAGCCTGCATCTATGGCCAGCCCTTTGCCGCTTCTCTCTCTCTCTCTCTCTCTCTCTCTCTCTCTCTCTCTCTCTCTCTCTCTCTCTCTCTCTCTCTCTCTCTCCCCTCATTCTTTTGCCTTCACCTTCTCTATCTCTATCTCTCTCTTCCTCCTCTTACCATTTTTACTTGCAGTACTTCCATTTTTAGAGGTTATTATGTATATCCCTTTGCTTACGTTCATTGCTCAGTTGTTGTCTGGTATTATCATTTCCAACAATTATTAGTACACTGTTTCTTTCTCTGTCTTCCAACATCTGACTCCCACATATGTGCAGGAGATTCCACCTACTGACATGTGACTCTGATCCATGTTTGACTAAACTGGAAATTGGTATCATACTATACTTTTTATATCCCACAGATAAATGCAGTCATTCTACACCTGTCCTTCTCCCTCTGGCTATTATCAATCTGCATGATCCTATTCATGAAATTTATAGGCAAATTTCGTGTGTATGTTTTTCCTAAAGGCTTTGTAGTTTTCCATTCTGTAGATGTACCACACTTTCTTTACCAGTACCTGTTCTCCAGCAATTTGGTTGTTTCCACTTTCTGGCTATTGTGAATAGTGCTGTTATGAATATAGATGTACAGATAGTGTTTCTGCTGTGTGTTTTTGGCCTCCCCGGGCTCACTCCCATGGTGATATAGCTGGCTCAAATGGGAGCTCAATTTCTAGTTTTTGGAGGTATGTCCATATTGTTTTCCAAAAAGGCCGTTCCACTCAACATTCCAACTACAATGCATGAGGTATTTTTTTCTCCCCATATCCACGCAAGCACCTGTTGTTCATTCTATTTTGGATGTGTGCCATTGTCTGTGTTGTGAGATGATATGTCATTGTTGCCTTGATATGCATCTCCCTGAATATTGTGATGATGAGTCTTTTATCATATGACTTTTTGGTCATCAGTTGTTTTCTTCTGGAAAGTTTCTGTTCTTTTTTTCTCCCTATTTTTTATGTGGTTGGCTGTGTTCTTCTTGTAAAGTTGGACCAGTGCCTGCTAATCCTGATATTAACCCCTTAACAGATGCTATTCGATGAATATTCCTACCTACTCTGTCGACTGTCTTTTCATCCGGTCCAGCGTATCTTTTGAGCAGACACCCCTATTTTATTTTATTATTTGTTTTTTTGGCTTTTTTGGGTCATACCACCAATGCTCAGGCATTACTCCTAATTCTGTATTCAGGAATTAGTCCTGGCAGTTCTCAGGGGACTGTATGTGATTTCGGGATTGAACCAATTGACCATATGCAAGGGAAACACCCTCTGCTCTGTGATTGTTGCTCTGACCCCATGGCCACCTATTTTAACAAGATAGAATGTGAAAAGCAGGGCAGAATTCTATGTATATCGTGTATTTTCTGAAATGTGAGAATATTTGCAACTATAGAATAGCCTGATATTCTCATGGATTAACTTTGTTCATAGAAGAAAGGTGGAAAAATTTATGAATTGATAAAACAAAATAATGACTTGGTAAAACAATGTTAGACGCAGCAATGTATTGTCATTCTGCTTTGAGAGGAAAGGAAATTCTGAAACATGCTACCTGTGGATGAAGGCATTAAAATAACTAACTGTTATTAGTTATTAAAATTATATTAGACAATAAAATAACTAAATGTTAAAGGTCTGAGAGGGAAAGGGTAGTGAAAGGTATTGTTTAGCGGTGGGTGTGGTGAGACATACATATGTACTGAGCTGTGGAGGTATACTACTGAAATGTATCATCACGATACACCAATGATAAATCAATAACATTTCATTAAAATGAGATATCAAATATTCAATTATGAAAAAGTCAACTAGAGATAATTTCTCCAAATTTACTGAGCAACAATTAAACTAGTGACTGAACACATTTTCATTAGTCAGAATAAGGATTTGATATAATCATATATTCTGAAATGATTGCCAGATTCTGGGCTCTGATACATATATTCACTCACATAGAACATCATGAGACAATTAGAATTGGAAGGAATGGGAGTGAAGATAGATGATCAGCAACTACACCACCTCCGTTTTGATGGTAACATTGTTCTAATAACAGCAAACATTAGCCAAGCGGTACAAATGCTAGCTGACTTCAACCGAGAATGTCAAAAGATAGGTTTACAGCTGAATCTCAACAAAACAAATTTCATGAAAAATGAAGCGCGTTCCAGTGTAGCACTAAGTAGATCTAAGGATATGCAAAGGAAGGTCTGATGTATACTGCCTGTTAACAGATACATGGGGTCTTCTTGGCAGACAGTCTCCCAATAGAGTTAGTATGTAGAATTCCCTAGTGAGACTATTAATCAACCTGCAGTTACACAGACAAGGCTATCCTAGGTCATTTCTTGCACATTCCCTTGTTGGCTCTAATTAGCCCTAGATGAAGTCTTATGAACAAGACTCCTCTTCTGGGGCAATTTAGGGAAGGCTAAGTTAACAAACTGATGCATTCTTTGCTTATCTCACCTCTCTGAGATACCACCACCTGCAGATTTCTGGCTCCTGAGTGTCTCCTCCCTATCACCATAAATCCTATGGTAAAAATGTAAAATATCCTTGCATTGTCAATTATGTCAACTTTAAGTTGTACTGCCCTTTGTTGTGTTGGCATATAAGGAAGTTGTGGTCTTTGTTTGGGGGTCAATCAGCTCTCCTCAGTCAGCTCAAGTCAGTCAGCTGCGGCCAGTTAGCAACCAAGATGAGAGCTGCTGCCCCTCGGCTGGTGATTATTAAAAATATTAATGGAAATATGTCTTGTGTCTGGAGTCTCATCTCTGCACCTCCGACCTGATGGGACATTCCTGCTTCATTCCAGTGACCCCCAGTCACTCTCAATGGAACAGACATCTCTGAATGCAGCTGTTATGTGTACCTAGGTTGAGAACTCAGCATAATGAACGACCTAAAACCTGAGCTACACAGGTAGAAGAGAGTGGCGTGGAATGCCTTCAAGAGCATCAAGAAATAGCTAAAAGGACAAAGAACCTCAGGCTCTGGGAACATCTCTTCGACTCCACCATTCTGCCTGCATTAACTTATGTCTCCAGAGACCTGGACCCTACGAAAGCAGGATGAGTATGCTTTTAATATCTCCCAAAGAGGAATCGTAAGAAGTATGCTTGAAATATCATGCCTTACTCAAGTGAGAGAAGGAATCCAGAGTTCTTACCTCTGCTGAAGATCAGAGTCAGGGGCGCTGTTTCATTTTGCCAAGGCATAGAAAATTAGTTGGGTTCGACATGTAATGAGATTTGGAGATGACAGCTAACTAGAGCCTTTATTGACTGGATCCCATGGGATGTCAAAGATCATGTGCCGCCCACCTACAAGATGGTCAGACTTCTTCGTCAAGACCCTGAGCGTACGGTTTGGGGCTCTTCATATTCCTGAAGCAAGCAGATGCCATTGGGCTACACTCACACGTGATAGGCTCAAATGGAAATGTTACTTGCGCCCCACTCGAGCAAATTGATGAATAACGGGATGTCAAGTGATCAAGTGAATTTCCCATCAAACTTAGGTATTATAGACATTGTGATTTTTGTTTCTGGGTTCTAGCTGGTTCTAGCCCTGGCCTGCCACCCCAGCAGAGCCTACCAACAAGCCAGACGACCCCCCCCCACCTAACTCCTTGGAGGCCGCCGTTTTCCATATCCGGACTTCTTTCTTGCCACAACTCCACCCAGCAGACCAGACTATCACAGTCTGGATCACCGACAGCCACCTTGCAGCAGTTTTTTTTTTCAGTCCAGCCCAGGTATGCTGAACCAGAGATTCTCAGACATGGGGCAGATCTGCTACTTGCTCTCCCTGTGCCCAGCCAGCTCATGAGGCTCCCAAGAGGCATGGCGGGTTCTATCCCTGGCCTGCCACCACAGCAGAGCCTCACAACAAGCCAGATGAACCCCCCCGACTCCATGGAGGTTGCCATTTTCCCCACATCGGACTTCTTTCTTGTCACAACTCCACCCAGCAGACCAGACTATCATAGCCTGGCTCGCGCGGCCACTAGTGGCCGCACGGTTCATCAATAATTGCTTTATTTAGAGGTGACTACAAGAGTATGCCACCCGCACGGCAAGCCTGGCAAGCTGCTTGTGTCGTGATTTGATATGCCAAATACTAGTAACATTTATATTAGGTTATTCCCATGATCTAATATAATGGTTTGAGGCTCTTTATGTTCCTGGAGCAAGCAGATGCCTTTGGGTTCTACTAGGATGAGACAGGACATATGGAGATATTACTGGTGCCGCTCTAGCAAATAGATGATCAATGGGAAGATAGTGATAGTGATATAGTGATAGTGATTTTGTTCTCCTAAGCTATCCCTTTTACTGTAACAGTATTCCATGCATTTTTTTAAATTCTTTTAAATTTTATTACACCACTTTTAGACATACAATTGCAAGATGCTCATGCCTCGAGTTTTGATTCTACAGTGTTCCAACACCCATCCCTCCACCTAAACCCATCACCAATGTCCTCACCTCCCTCCCCCATGCCCCAACTACTTGGTGAGTACTGTATATCTTTTCTCTCCTCTCTCTCCCTCCCCGCCTACCTTTCCTACACATCCTAGAATGCAGTACATTAAAGAACATAACTGCTTCCACAGTTTGATGGACTGCGTGGCCGCAAGTGGCCGCGTGACTTAGGGGCCTCATGTTCAGCATCCGGACAGCGAAAATGGTGGCTAATGTGGTGGGTGAGTCTCATCCAGCTGCTTCCGGGACCCCCCAGAGGTGATGGGCCAACACCCAAAACCCATCTGAACTCTTCGGTCCCCATTGTCAGCTGAGTCAGGGGAGAGCCTAGTTCCAGTTCCCCAGCTGCGTCTGATGCTCTGCATGCTATGGCTGGTCGCCCCAGGGCAGCTCCTGGGTAGGGCTACCAGGCTCAAACAAAATGGAGAGGGGGAGGGGCGACCCCAGCTTCATCTGACGAATTCCCAGGGATTCCCGCCTCTGGGAGCTGCTCCATGCATTCTTTATCTCTCTCTTTCCATTTAACAGTTTCACTTATTGCCTTCCTATGCTACTTGCTTTCTCTCTCTCCTGGATGGTCCAGGCGTGGTAGTATTAACATCTCTAATCTTCCCATATAGCTTCTCATCCTGCAATTCCTAAGATATTCATAAGATTTTTATAAAACTTATAAAAAGTTGAGAATCACCCTCAGCCAAAATCAGAACCAGATTATTACCTTTGTCTAGGTAACTCACATAAAAGGAAGAAAGTAAAAACAAATAACACATTAGGTATAACAGCTTAAAAGATCAATAAATGCCTTTTATTTTTAAAATGGGGCTCTAATATCATCCCACATACAATTGGAAGTCAATATCATGTTTTCTTATTTCTGAGTATTTTACAAATTTTATATATCTTCTATCATTGATTATCAATCTCAGGTTTAGGCTCTTTTGTCAGACCAAGGTCATTTCCTATGCCAGCTGAATGTGGAAAAAGAACATACCTGTTCTTATTACTCTAATATTTTCCTATTATTCTATCACTTGTATCACTTGTCTTCTCATTGTTCATCGATTTGCTCTAGCTGGTTCCAGTAACATTGCCATTCGTTTGGAATGAGGTCCATTATTGTTACTGTTTTTTTGCATATCAAATATACCACGGGTAAATTGCCAGGCTCTGCCATGGCTCTGTGTTCATCCTAGGGGCCCAGTCTTTTTTCTCTGTCAGACCATCAACCATCCAGGGCCCACGAGGCAGAGTGCTGGGTGTAGAAAAGCGTGTCTCCTGTCTGCTACCTGTTGACGCAGCTGGGCACCACAGCCACACCTGCAACACCTTGAGGGTATCAGGATGGCCGAGTGGTCTAAGGCACCAGAGTCAAGGGAAAGAAATACAGGCATTTGTAAACATTATGAAGATGTGGTCTATATACTAAGTGGAGTACTACAAAACTAGAAGGAATGAAAAAATTAAGAACTAAATAATAACTAGAGCTGGCATGTTAGGCATTTCTGATCTTTCAGGAGATTTTTGTTTTTGAATTTTTTTAGCAATTATTTTTCATGTTAAATATTCCAAAGACAAAAATTACTATGAAAGTAAAAAATATTTCTGGAGAACTTTAACCCAGATTTCTAAAATATTGGCACCATGTTCAACTTGAATACAAAAATAAATATGAGGTATGAATATAGGGTACGTGTTTTATGTAAACTGGAAATCTTATTCAATCATTTTCCCTCGTGTTTCTCTAGAAGGCTTGGACATAATTAAGCACCATATGCACTTCAGCTGTCATATCTACCTAATGTGTATTAATTTGTCATTATTTTTTTGGTATATGATTGGTCAAAAGCTGATCTATACAGTCACTCTGATGTGCATCTCTGTGCGTCTCTCTATTGCCTTTCTGTGATTAATTTAGGTTTAGTT
This sequence comes from Cryptotis parvus, assembly GCA_021461705.1. Lineage (NCBI taxonomy): Eukaryota > Metazoa > Chordata > Mammalia > Eulipotyphla > Soricidae > Cryptotis > Cryptotis parvus. Next base: position 49,564 of record JAJIBD010003540.1, read on the forward strand.
TCTCAGACACAAACACCAGAGCAGTGATTAAGTCCTTCTTTAAGTTTTATATCAGGAAACACAAGGCACTTGAATGTCGGATCATTGGTGATAGTGACTTTACTTATTTACTTCTGGCGGCATTTATAAGTTTTCTCAACAAAAAGTCACATTTTCCTCTTCCTAACATATTTTAGTAGAATAGTTTGTTATTGTGTTAATACCCTGATCTGCATAAATTTCCCACATCTTTAGCATGCAGTGATAATTCTTGAATAAATCATTATCATGGTGGCTCATAAGTGACATGTTCTAGTTTTCACCACTTTCTTTACATTAGTTGGAATTTTATTGTAAGAAAGGGTTTTTCTTCCCCATTCGTTGTCATTTTTTTAACAATGTACCACTATTACCTAGTGCAAAATAAATTATAGAATTTATAATTCACTAAGAAAATTTATAATTCATGATTTAACATACTCAGGTTTGTCCGTTTTCAGCAGTGACTGAAAGACTGACGGTATATGGGCTTTGATGAAGGCACCAAATATTGGAAGGGCCAATGACTGGAATGGTTGTTCTACCCTGGTTGAATGAAACACGAGCAGTCTCGAGGCCCTCTAACTTTTTCCTTCATACACTTATTTTGAAAGCCACATAGAAAACTGCCTTCTATATGTAGAATTCACTTTTAAAATAACTCTTTGTTATAGTTAATATTATGAATAGTTTGTTAATATTATGTTAATATCCTGAAATCATAATTTCCCACATCTCTAGCATTCAGTGATAATTCTTGAATAAATCATTATTACTATGCCAGTTCATAGTGCAGTTTTCTATTTTATCCCTTTCTCACATTAGTTTGAATTTCGTTGTAAGAAAAGGGTTTTTCTTCCCCTTTGTTTGTCATTTTTTAACAACGTACCACTATTATCTGTGTGCACACTAAGTTATTGAATTTATAATTCACTAAGGACATTTATAATTCATGATTTAACATATTCAGGTTTGTCAGTTTTCAGCAGTGACTGACTGACTGAGTATGGACTTTGATGAAGGCCCCCAATACTGGTAGGGCCATGACTGGAACAGTTGTTGTACCCTGGTTGACTGGAACACAAACGAGTTGAGGCCTTCTAACTTTTTCCTTTATCATTTCTTCTAGCTGTGTCCTTTCTCCTCCTTGGTCCAAGAAACTCTATTTCTCTCCCAGAGTTCTCAAGTAGGCAGGCCCACTGGGACTCTCCCAACAGTCTATCTAGCAGGTCCTCTCTTTCTTCTGTCCCTCTGCCAGAAAACTCTAAAAACTTCATCATAGATTGTTTCCAAACTCTCACCAAACTCTTCCCTAGGAAAGCCTAGACTCTTTTTTCCTTAACTCTCGATCCTTCCAGGTTTAGAACTCAACTTGCATGCAGCAGACCTGGGTTTGGTTCCCGGCCTCCCATGTGGTCCCCTGAGCACTGCCAGGAGTAATTCCTGAGCAAAGAGCCAGGGAGTAACCCCTGAGCATTTTCAGGTTTTGTCCAAAGAGGAAAAAAAAAACCCAACCCAGCTTTAACAGACTATTTCCCAACTGTTATCTGTTAAAGGGACATTGCCCAACATCTCTAATGGGTGGTCCCCAAAATCTTTTAAAGGGACATTCCCCATTAAAATTGTCTTATATTTGCTGACTTATAGATTTTCATTGACTTTATGTCCTCTATAGGGTACATCAGTTTCTAACTAGAATGTTCTTACTTTCTGCCCCCCAAGAAATCTCAGAATAATTTGGCACATCTCACCTTAATTATGTAATCAGTCTTTCTACTGAAATCATGGCTTCCCTGGAGAGCATTGCACTAAGCTAAATTATTCCTTGACAGACAGAATGACAAAGACTTATGATATCCTCTATAATCTCTAAAACCAATGATATAGATTCAGAGATTAAAAGTAGTGGTGGCCTGAAGCTCGGCAATGGGAGAAATATCTGTTGTTCAAAGGGCACAACTTCCTTTTTTATTAATGGTATGATATTGCAACGCTGATATAAATCAATGTGGCTATCATCATTAGCAATATTTAATATATTTGATATGTGTCAAGAATATAGATCTTAACTGCTCTCAATAAGAGGAAATAGTGGCCAGAGATATATTCCAGATGCTGGGTGATGGCCTTGCATAGAGCTGATATCCTATATGGTTCCCTGAAGATGACTGGAGTAATTCCTGAGTGCATGAGCAAGGAGTAACCCTGAACACCCTTGGTTTGGCCCAAAAGCTAAAAAAAATTACAGGAATAAATAAAAATGAAGAGAACAGATGTCATTGCAGGTATATATTAATTTTGAAATGGTATTTGTCTCATAATATACATCCATGTGGTATCAGTACACTGCATTGTTTAAAGATATTAAAGAAAGCTTCTGATATCTCAATAAAAGATCACTGTCTTTCTGTTCATCATAGATTTGCTTGAGCTGGCACCAGTAACATCTCTATATGTCCTGTCTCATGCTAGTAAAGTCCAAGGGCATCTGCTTGCTCCAGGAACATAAAGAGACTGAAACCATTCATCAGGTCATGGTATTGGGTCTATAATTGTTATTGATATTGGCATATCAAATACAACATGGGTAGCTTGCCAGGCTCTGCCGTGTGGGTGGCATACTCTTGTAGTCACCTCTGATCTCCAGCATTTATTGATGAACCACACGGCTTCAGTGGCCACGTGAGCCTAGCTGTGATAGGCTCTTCTGCTGGATGGAGATCTGATGAGAGTGAAGTCCAGATGTGGAAAATGGTGGCCCTCATGGAGTGAGGGGTCATCTGGCTTGTTGCGAGGCTCTGCTGGGGTGGCGGGCCAAAGGTAGGACCCGCCATCCCTCCCGGGTGCCTCTTGAGCAACTGGGCACAGGGAGAGCCATTACCAGCTCTGCCCCATGTCTGTGAGTCTCTGTATCAGCATACCTGGGCCGAACTTGAAAAAGACTGCTGCAGGGTGGGTCTTGATGAGCCGCTGTGATAGACTCTTCTGCTGGGTGGAGTTCTGAAGAGAGAGAAGTCCAGATGTGGAAAATGGAAGCCCTCATGAAGTGCGGGGGTCATCTGGCTTGTTGTGAGGCTCTGCTGGGGTGGCAGACCAAGACTAGAACCCTCCATCCCTCCCAGAGGCCTCATGAGTGGCTGAGCACAGAGAGAGGTGGTAGCAGCTCTGCCCCATGTCTGTGAGTCTCTCAATAAAAATAGGGAAATAAAAATGAAAATAAAAGAATAGGACTGATTATTTTATTCAAGAGAGAAAGGTTTTCATTGCCCAAATATGGTTGTTTTGAGTTTACTGATGCTGGAGTGTCATTAAAGGTCTTTCTCTGGCACTGCTAGAAAACATGTATAACATGTGATATACAAAGTTTGTTGTTTTTAGAGAACAAGTTTAGCAATAAGTTCAAAGTTGAATAGATAATAAACTTTAAACTTTTTATATAGAACATTTTAAAGTTTCTTAATACTTTTCAAATTTTGTTACATCAAAACAAACTGTTGTTATTTGTGTTTAATCTTGGCTGTGTTTTCTGTGTAAGTCAATACAATTCAATCTAAGTGTACCTAAGATTTAAGCATATTTACTTCAGATTAGAATTTAAGAGTAAATATAAATATTCACATAGATGTATATGTGTATTTATAAACTAATGATCATGAATGAAAATGAATTTTGTTTTCTTTCTCACTTTTTCTTTTTTAATTGTCCAGTTTCGTAATAGTTTTCACAGTACAGTTGCTTCAAGTGTTATCTATTCCAAAACCCACTGGTGTGACCTGCCTACCACCAATGTCACTCAATTACTACCAACCACCTAAGCCTGCCACTTTAGCAGGTGTCAGAGAATGCTGGGTTCCCCAGCAAAATCGGAGACGATGGGTAGTGATTCCGTTCTGCGTCAGGGATCTTCAGTCAGCAGGCAGAGAAAGAATCCTGAATCCAGCAAAGTTTCAAAAAGGCTTTTACTCTCAATAGTTCTGGAAAACGTGCCTAGGACCAAGAGGGCAGAGATCAAGACAAGGAGAATGGATACAGAGTGGACAGGCAGGGGAGCTAGGAAGAGAGAAGGGAGAGAAGGCTACGACTAATATCTTTTCAACCCTGACTGGACCACATGAACTGATCACAGTTAATGTTAATACTACAGGAGCCCTTCTCAAAGGACCTCACTTAGTCCTATAGAAAAATTAATAATGCCCTAGACAAAGTCTGCAGTCATTCTATATCTGGCTTTTTCCTTCTGGCTAATTTCACTTGATCTGATCCTCTCCATGTACATCCATTCATAGGCAAATTTCATAACTTCATTTTCTTAACAGCTGCATAGTATTCCACTGAGTAGATGTACCAAAGTTTCTTTATCTGGTCACGAGTTTTTTGGGAATTCTGGTTGCTTCCAGATTCTGGATATTATGAATAGTGCTGCTATGAAAATAAAAGTGCAGACGGTGTTTCAGTTCTGTGTTTTTGGCTTCCCTGGGTATATTACCAGGAGCGGTATGGCTGGGATAAATCACTTGATCATTTGATTCCCGTTATTCATTGATTTGCTTGGCGGGCACCAGTAACATTTCCATTGGACCCTATCACGTGCCAATGTAGCCCAATGGCATCTGGTTGATTCAGGAATATGAAGAGCCTCAAACCATTCCTTCAGGGTCTTGACAAGGAAGTCTGACCATCTTGTAGGTGGGCAGCCACGTGATCTTTTGACATCCCGTGGGATCCAGTCAGTAATGGCTCTAGTCCAGCGGTTGTCTCCAAATCGCATTACATGTCCAGCCCATCTGATTTTCGATGCCTTGGCAAACGAGACAGCGTCCCTGATTCTGGAATAGCAACAGAGGTCAGAACTCCGGATTCCTTCTCTCACTTGAGTGAGGAGTGATATTCCAAGCATAGCTCTTTCGATTCCTCTCTGGGAGATAGCATTCTCATCCTGCTTTCATAGGGTCCAGGTCTCTGGAGGCGTATGTTAATGCTGGGAGAATGGTGGAGTCAAAAGAGGTGTGCCCAGAGCCGGAGGTTCTTTGTCCTTTTAACTGTTTCTTCAATGCCTTTGAGGGAATTCCATACAGCTCTCTTCCTCCTGCACAGCTCAGGTTTTAGGTCATTCATCATGTTGATTTCTTGACCTAGGTACACATAACTGCTGCATTCAGAGATGTTTGTTCCATTGAGAGTGAATGGGGCTTCTGGAACTAGTTCACTAGTTCATTCTTCATAAACATTGTTTTCTTTAGATTCAGCTGAAGACCTATCTTTCCATATTCTCGGTCGAAGTCAGCCTGCATTTGTGCCACTTGGCTAATGTTTGGTGTTATTAGAATGATGTCATCAGCGAAGGGGAGGTGGTGTAGTTGCCAACCATCTATCATCACTCCCATTCCTTCCCATTCTAATTGTTGCATGATGTTCTCGAGGGTGGTGCTGAAGAGTTTTGGTGAAATGGTATCACCCCTGTCGAACCCCTCTTTTCACATTAATGATCACTTCTTTGTAGAATGGTGAGATCCTGGTGGTGAATCCGTAATACAGCTCATGAAGGATCTTGATGTATTGGGTTTTAACAGCCTATTTGGCTAGGGCTTTGATGACTGCTTCAGTCTCAGGAGCTCAATTTCTATTATTCTTTGGAGAAATATCCATATAGTTTCTGAAAAGACTGTAGCCGTCGATATTCCCGACAATGGATGAGAGTCCCATTTGCCCGCTTCCATGCCATCCCTTCTTGTTTTTGCTCTTTTGACTATGCACCAGTCTCTGTGGTGTGAGAGGATATCTCATTGTTGTTTTGAATTGCATCTTCTGATAATGTTGATGAGCATTTTTTCATGTCTTTTAGCCATTCAAATTTCTTCCTTCATGAAGTTTCTTTTCATCTCTTCCCCCGTATTTTGATGGTGTTGTTTGTTGTCACCTGGTAAAATTTTACCAGTTCATGATATATCCTGGATATTAAACCCTGTCAAATGAGTATGGATGAATATTCTTTGCCATTCTGTGGATTGACTTTGTATATAATTCATTGCTTCTTTTGAGGTGAAGAAGCGTTTCAGTTTCATGTAGTCCCATATGTTTATCTTTGCTTCTAGTTGCCCTGTTAGTGCCATTTCATATTTGAAGATGACTTTAGCTGCAATTTTCTTTTAGGTTTTTTTTTCTATATTTTCTTTAATGTACTTTATAGATTCAGGTCAGATATTGAGATCTTTAATCCATTTTCATCTTATTTTTTGTACATGGTTTTATTTTTTATTTATTTATCTATTTATCTATTTATTTATTTATTTTTTGGGTCACACCCAGCAAAGCTCAGGATTTCTCTTGGCTCTGCACTCAGGAATTATTCCTGGCGATGCTCAGGGGACCATAAGGTATGCCGGGGATCAAACCCAGGCCAGCATGGGCCGGCCACGTGCAAGGCAAACGTCCTACCCGCTGGACTATCACTCCGGTCCCCGTACATGGTTTCAGACTGAGGTATAAATTCATTTTTGTATAGTTGTGCAGTTTTCTGAGCTAGTTGGAGAGGTTATCTTCCTCCATTTCATACATTTTGCTCCCTAATAGAAGATTCAACAATCATGTACTTGAGTATTTGAGGCTGAGTGTCAGGATACTCAACTCTATTCCCTAAGTCTACAGGTCTGTTTTTATTCTAATGCCGTGTTGTTTTAACTACTACCCTTTGTAGTATAGTTTAAAGTTTGAAGTGTGATGACTGCCATCCTCTATTTCCCAAGGAAGACAAGTGATAAAAGTGACAAGTGAAATAAAAGTAATTTGAAGTGTATCTATGAGCTTATTCGTGGTCCTGATTTAGGCACCCAGTATTGCAGTACATCATGATCCACTACCAGAGTCTGTTTCCCTGCACTGTCTTCCCAGACTCCCAGGTTCCTAATAATACTCAACCCTGCCCCTGAGCACCCCCACTCCTGCCCTCTAGGCAGGCCTATATTAAGTTTAGATTTTAAAGTGTGTGGTTGGTGTGGTGAGACATAGAGAGGTTTTGAACTGTGGAGGTATACGAATGAAATATATCATACACCAATATCTCAATGATAAGTCAATAACATTTTATATCATACACCAATACACCAATGATAGATCAGTACCGGTTTATTATTGAAATATATCATGCACCATACACCAATGATAAATCAATAACATTTTATTAAAATGAGAAATAAAATATTTAATTGAAAAAAGTCAACCAGAGATAATTTCCCCAATTTACTGAGCAACAGTTAAACTTATGACTGGACACATTTTTATTAGTCAGTGTGATGATCTGATATACACATTTCTTGTGAAATAATTACAAGACTCCTGGGCTCTCATACATCTTTTCACTCACCTGTTCAGTTTTTTTGTATACTGAGAATGAGAGTTTGCATGGTAAGCTCTGTTATCGGGAGCTTTCATGTGTAGAGTACCATATTATTAAGAAGAATCAAGATACAGTATAAAACACTTCTGATACATTAGGTACTCTGAACATAGTCCAGAGGCAATTGGGGAGAAAGTGACCGTTTCTTGTTCCAGTCTCACATAAGTCACCCTTGTGGGCCCTCCTACAACACTTGTAGAACTGGCTCTAATGAAGGTGGCTGGAGCTATCCCTGAGTCAGGATATTGATTAGTGAATGGATGGATGGAGGGAGGAGTTCGGGGCACTGGTGCTGGAGGTGGGCCTCCGCCACAGAGGGTAACTTTCTGAGTGCTCTCTGAAGGGAGGAATGTCCAGGGCTCGGGCATTCTAGGGGAAAACGTTAACGGACGTTGTCTGGGACATTCTCTGGCACGCGAGTTAGGGATGTCTCACTAGCGAGGAGTATCCAGGCGTGGGTACTGTCCCTTCACCCCTATCGCGATGTTACCTGGACCAGGGAGTTCACTTTTCTGGTGGCTTTCATTTCCTTTCGAATGGAAGGTAAGGAAGACTGACCGGGCAGTTATTTCCCGGGAGAAAAACTCTGGTCCCGGTCCCGTACTAAAAAGAGAGAAGCTGAGTCCCCAATCCCCAGGGTTGCCCGACCCACTCTCTGATCCCTTGATACCCGCTCTCCGACATTTTAAAAACTCAAGTGGATTTTTGCAGGATCCAAATCTAGGAGGCTCGAATCAACCTGCAGAGATGAGCTGTGAGGCGTGCCCAATATCAGCGAGGACGAAGGCCCACCGGGAGGCAGCGGGAGCCCTGTCCCCGGTCCCTCTGCAGTGGGATGCAGGCCCAGCGCAGTTTGAGCTGCGCATGGTGTCCATATTGGAAGAGCGCGACCAGCTTCTCCTCACCCTGCGAGAGGCCCAGCAAACGCTGGTGCTTTCTGGTGGCTTTCATTTCCTTTTGACTGGAAGGTAAGGAGGACTGACCAGGCAGTTATTTCCCCGGAGAGAAAAACTCAGGTCCCTGTCCGGTCCCGTACTAAAAAGAAGCTGAGTCCCCAATCCCCAGGGTTGCCCCGAGCCACTCTCCAATCCCTTGATACCCGCTCTCCGACATTTTAAAAACTCAAGTGGATTTTTGCAGGATCCAAATCTAGGAGGCTCGAATCAACCTGTGGAGATGAGCTGCGAGGCGATCCCCACCATCAGCGAGGGACGAAGGCCCACCGGGGAGGCAGCGGGGAGCCCTGTCCCGGGTCCCTCTCGCAGTGGGATGCAGCCGGCGCAGTTTGAGCTGCGCAGGGTGTCTATATTGCAAGAGCGCGACCAGCTTGTCCTCACCCTGCGGGAGGCCCAGTAATTGTTGGTGCTGACCCAGGGCAAGCTGCAGGAGGTGGGCCAGGGAACTGGAGAAGCTCCAGAGGCAGCTGAATCGCGGCTCTCCCCCAGGACTTGGTGGCCCTCAGGAAGGAGCTCAGCGTGTGCGGGAGCAGCTCCTGGCGCAGGAGGGAGGAGATCTCGGAGCTCCAAGCCGAGCGGAGCAACACCAGGCTGCTTCTGGAGCACCTGGAGCGCCTGGTGTGTCTGCATGGCGCTCCCTGAGAAACACGCTGGGGAAGAGGCAGGCACAGCTCCCGGCTGGCGTGTGTAGCGAGATGGAGGTGCTCAAGGGCGCTGGCGGCCCTGTTCGAGCACCACAAGGCCATGGAGGAGAAGGTGAGAGCGGCGTCTTGGCGTCGCCATGGAAAGGTGCCTTCAGGTGCAGGGCGACCTGGGCACGGCCAGGAAGGACCTAAACGGGTCCGAGGAGAAGAGCAGGCAGCTGCAGCGCCAATTGAGCCTAGCCATCGCTCAGAAGGAGAACATGGAGGAGACAGTCCGGGCGCTGGAGGAGCGCCTCCTGGAGGTGCAGCGGGAGGCCACCGCCCATCAGGACCTCAGCGACATGCTTGAACAGGAGTTCGCGGACCTGGATGCCGTTCGGCTGCAGACGGAGCTCCAAAACCGCCAGCTGCAGGAGCGCCTGGAGCTGGCCGAGCAAAAACTGCAGCTGGCGTTGAGCAAGTGGGACAGGCTGCCAGAGGAGATGGAGGCTGAGCTGGCCGAGCAGAAGCTGCAGCAGGCGCTGCACAATTTGGAGAGGCTGCCTCAGGTGGAGGCTGAGCTGGCCCAGCAGGTGGCCGCGTTCTCCAAGGCAGAGGAGAGACAGGCCAGCCTGGAGGAGCGGCTGCGGCACATGAGGCCCATCTCCTGAAGAAGACCCAGGAGCTGCAGTGGGCTTCCCACCCCTTGCATCCTGCACCACGACCACCTGCACAAAGAGGCGTTGAGCGCCATTGGCCATGATGAGCGGCTGGACCTTCTCAACTCCACCGCCTCCCAGGATGGCCCCCAGCAAGCCCAGCAGCAGCCATGGCTGCCAGGACTCGCTGACCACGACCCACAAGAAGGGGCGTCAAGGCCGCCTTCCGGCGTTTCTTTGCCAGGAAGAGCAGGCCGTAAAACTTACATTAATTACATAATTGTTTTAATTCATTTATTAAGAAGATATATTCTCATATGTTTATTCATAGATTCATATGATGTATTTCAAATAGCATAGCAAACCTTTACCAATCCGGGATAAATGCACAAAACCACCTGAATGTCGTGGTGAGGGTCAGTCATTTTGTGCACTCTGTACACTCTCATCGCAACCGGGTTCCTTCATAGAATTTCAAACATCTTCATGAAATAAAATGTTTACATTAAAACTACATGCAATGGCATAGCAATAAGTTGGCATGTCAGATAGGCAGTGATTAAGAAAATCGGCATTTCAATGGAAAAAATTTCCGTGTTTTTCCATTTTATACCTGAGACTTGAGTGCCCTTTCAATTATATTAATTAAAATTCTGTTTTGTATCAAAATCCAATTGAGCTGGCCAAAAGGGTCATCTCAATAAATTTCTAAGGGGAAAGTGGGCTATCATATGTATGCAAATCTAATAGAATTGGATATTGATAAAAAGACAACCAAAGAGCTTTAGATACTGAAAAGTTATCCAAAAGCAATTACATGTTTTGAACTACTTTGGGGTTGAGGAAAAAAAATCACAATGGAAATTAGAATCCCTTTGTATACAAAGGGATTCAGTAAACAAAATATAACAGAGCTGTATTTGTGAGATATAGACACAATGGTATTTTGATAAAAGAATAATTTTCTGAAGCAAGATTCCTGGACTTCAGAGGAGCCGTGTAATTGTTTTCCTGGACGATTCTATTTACACGTAGTTCTCAATTGATAAAGAGGTCGTTTAAGTCTAAATTTTCAATAACCGACACATAAAAGTTCAATGAACTTTATTATATAAAACTTTCTAAGTAAATCATGATGTTTTCAGTGAGAGGACAATGTACAGCGATGGTCAGGATGCCTTTTCAAAATAATAATGATGGTGACTGGCATATCAGATTTTTAAATAGACTATACTATGTGACCTGAACTGATGGCTTGAGCTTCTTCGTTTTCTTGGTACGAGCAGAAAAAAGTACAGGTCATCTGGTTCAATGGGAATTTCTGAGAAATCAAAATACGTTATTTAAAAGAATGCCCCTACTATGGCATTACATATTCAAAATACCCTATATCATAACGTTCATAACTAAATTGTTACGGTTCTTATCTCAGAAATCATAATGAACATGTATTGTCCACAACAACGGTCCTTTCTACATGGTTGTCGGAGAACTTCGTCCGTGCAGTTTCCACAAATTTGACACTCCATTCTTTTCAGCGATTGCGTTACAAACTGTAGTCATGGCACTTATTGGCTATTCATGACTCAGGATGCATTGTAAGAGATTTAACCCAAGGACTTATGTTGCAGGTGGACCCCACGGGTGACTTATGTGAGGCAGGAAGGGGGAGAGAGATGGTCGCTTTCTCCCCCAGCCGCCTCTGCCACCCGGGACCCGCTGGGCAGGCTAAGGACTGATAAAGTCTGCGATGAGCCCCTGCACGGCGTGGGCCTGAGCCCCACCAGCCCCAGGTGGCCGTCAAGCCACGCCTGAGGTCCGCTTGATCTCTAGGCACGGGAGTTGATCCCCACCACCCGAGGTTTCTCAGGGAGCCCACGGACTCAGGCTGGAGCGAGGAATTGCTCTTTGCAGGAAAGGAAGAGTCAGTCCTAGGCCTTACCCAGGTCTGCCTCAAGGTTCTTGTCTTCCTCGCAGAAAAAGAATTTTCAGGAGTCGACGAGCAGTGAAGTAAAATAGGTTTTATTGAGGAGGTTTAGGTGAGGGGAGGGAGAGAAAGAAAGGAAAGAGTAACGCGCTCAAGGGAGAACGCGGGCTGCTCCAAAGGCGGAGAGCCCCAATTGATCTTTGAATGGGCTTTTATCCCCCTTTTGACTGGAATGTTTTGGGGTCTTCCTTGAGCTGGGTCCTGGGCAGGAAGGATGATTCATTTCCCTCAGGAGATTTACATATTCCTTTTGGCCTTTCCTTCCTCCAGGGTCTATTGTTGATAATGGTCCCATCAAGTCTGGTTTCCGGCTTTCAATCAGGTGTGGCTCTGGAGCTCTTCTTTAGGAATTTATTGCCATGTGGCGCCCCCTGTCTGCCTGCCTACAACAATCCCCCTAGAGATTTCACCCCCTTAAATCTTTAAGGGAAAGTGGTCGAAGGTCCGTCTTCTGTATTTGCTTCCTGCTGACAAGAGGGGCTTGTAGACCCTGCCTACAAAGGGTGAAATCTCCCTACTACCTTAGTTTAAATGGGGGCCCAGGCAATGAATGAAGGTTAGATTCCTGGAGTTTGTTATCTGCAAGACAAAGACCAGATTAATGAGTTTTAAGGAATGTTACTTCCTTTATGATGAGGCCCTGGAGGAGTAAAAACCCTGCTCTGCCCTGGAAAGGGCTGAGTAATTTACAATTTTAGAAAACATCATTTTTGGAGTATTTAGACAAAAGTTAAAGCAACAGGAGCCGAGACAGCATAGTCCCATTCCTAGTCCTAGAATCATAAAGATGGAGAAGAATAAACTTTTTACCCAGGACCATTCTCCTTGAACCACGATGTGATTTTGTCCCATAGGCTTGGGGAGGAATCCTCGAAGGACTGTACCTGTGCTTTCATGTCATTTAGAAAGTTGGTTATGTTTGAAGAGTAGTCTGGAATGTACACACAGCACTCAGTTTTAATGACAGCACAGGTCCCCCCTGGGCGGCAGTGAGTATATCTAGGGCCATTCTATTTTGGAGGATTGCCCTTCTCATTTGGGACATTTCTGAATTTATAAGAGAAAGGCTATTATGGGTGTCATTTAATGCTTTTTGCATATATTTAGTTAGGGTTTCGACGTGCTGTGCAACATCTTCTATTCCTATTTGAGGGGCAGGAAAAATCCCAAATGATCATACCAGTGAAACACAGATCTAGTCCAACGGTGGACCATTTGTTGGTAATTGGCTGGTTTTTGGGGGTAGAGCATTTGCGTATGTCTTCCCCTGCATCCAAGCAAAACCCAAGTACATCTACCACTCCAGCCAGGCGGGAGCCAGGGCCAAAGGTTTTGCCCACACAGCCAGTTAGTACCGTTTGGTGCTAGCCATCTAACTCCTGGCCTTAATTCCCAATCAGTTGCAAACCAGTCGGTGGTTTGTAAGATTTGGATGCGTTTGCACATGAAGGGCTGGAGCCATCCCATGTTTAGGGAGCGGGTAGAATACTTAGAGGTTGATGACCAATTTTGTTCCCAGCATAGTGGAGCCATTTACTTAGCATTCCAGTAGAGGGAGTCATCCACATATACTGGTCCCATACCTGGTAAAGCCCTTCTTCAGTAAATTTACTTTTTTTGGAAGGCATTATAATTTTGGATGCATTTTGTTGTAGTTTTGGATAGGCATGGTCTGCTAGTTGTTGGGTTTGATAAATAGAAAAGGATACATTATGTCCAGGCTCATTTATGGACATTAAAACACCAGGCCATTCACTTACATTTGACCTGGTGATGGAGGAGTCTGAGAAAATAAACAGCTTTTTGTAAAGACTTATTAGTTCCTGAAGAGATGCCCAGTCTGTTCCTTGGAGTGGAGACACCCACCAGGGTAACCGAGGTACTGGAGAGGGGCATAAGCCCACACACCCAGCATGCACTTTGATTTCTTTCCTTCACATACTGATGGGCCCATTGTAAAAATGTGTTAGGCCCTGTTTCTGTTGGACGCCATGCTGATTATCACTAGTAGTAGTGATCTTAGGCAAGGGCATCATACTTAGCTCTTTGATGAGAAGTGTTTCTTAGCTTTTCTTAAAAAGCAGTTTCAGATCCCCGATGGGTTCACAGGAGTAGGTGGCCTTGTCCTCTGCCCAAGTCTTGTCACCGTTTGATGTAGGTGGGACTTGTTTTTATCCTGGAAAGATGAACCCAACTAGAAATTCCACTTAGTTTTACGGCCATGGGAGTGCTTAAAATGACCTGGTAAGGTCCCTTCCACTTGGGTAGCAATTGATCTGAAGGGGACCCGCTTTCCAGGTTTTTAATAAAACCCAGCTGCCAGGTTGGACTTTATTGGGAGGCAGCTCTTTGTTTGGGTGGGGCAGAACCACATTTCCATATTCCTTAATTGCCTGCTGTACTTGCCCCAGGTTCACGACATACTTAGTTAGCTTTAAGCTTTCTGAATCTAATAAGAAATCAGTGGTTAGGAAGGGCCTGCCATATAGTAATTCAAAAGGACTAAGTTGGAGTTTTGCTCTTGGTGCTATTCCTATGTCTGAGAAGAGCTATTGGTAGAGGGAAAGCCACGACTCAGACGTTTCCCTGACACAGCTTTCCTAATATTTTTTAAGGGTATGATTGAATTTTTCTACTTTTCCCAGGTTGTTGGGGGTGCCAGGGCTGCATGAAGCTGGTAATTAATTTTTAGGGCAGAGGCTAAATCCTGGGTGATTTTAGAGATAAAAGAAGGTCCGTTGTCACTTTGCAGTGACCTAGGTAAAGCCTAGGGATTATTTCCTTAAGCAAAACTTTAGATACCTCTCTGGCCTTTTCAGAGCGGGTTGGAAAGGCCTCTGCCCATCCAGTAAAGGTATCAATAAGGACTAATAAATACTTATACCCTGAACAGCTTGGCATCATTGTGAAGTCAAGCTGCCAATCCTCCCCTGGGCAAGTTCCTCGATGCTGGACAGGAGGTGCTAGGAGAGGGGCCTGGGATTCCCGCTAGGTTCATTAATGGCACATAGAGCACAGTTTTGAGTTACTTCTCTTACTGTTTTATTTAGTCCCTTTCCATGGAAGACACTTTTTTACTAGTGCTGTTAAGGCGTCTCTTCCCAAGTGGGAAGCTTCATGTAGTCCCTTAATGATTTTCCACTGCATTGGCCCAGGAATAAGCAGTTTTTCTTGTTTAATAAGCCACCCATTAACTTCCTTTTGGAAACCTCGTTCTAATGCCCACTGTTCCTCCTCTATAGAATATTTTGGTTTTGATAAAAACATTTTCTGAATAGGGTATTAACCCCATGATGGAACAGGAACTGAGAGCTGTCTTCCTGGCCACAGTGTCTGCTTGATGATTTCCTTCGATTATCTCAGAGTTTCCCTTTTGATGTCCTTTGCAGTGTATAACTGCTATTTCCTTTGGGGCCTGTACAGCCTCCAGTAGCTTTAAAATTTCTTCCCCATGCTTTATTGGACTTGTTTTTAGGCGGTTAAAAATCCCCGCTCTTTTCCATATTGCAGCATGCATGTAGGACTAAGTATGCATACTTAGAGTCGGTGTAGATGTTTACTCTTAGCCCTTTGGCCAGTTGGCAGGCTCTGGGTGAGAGCAATTAATTCTGCCTTTTGGGCTGGAAGTTCCCCCTGGTAAGGCTTTTTTGCTTCCACTATTTTGCTAAGGCTAACAATAGCATACGCTGCTTTTCGAGTTCCCTCATGAACTAAGCTGCTACCGTCGGTGAACCAGGTTTCATCTGGATTATCCAGAGGAGTTTCTTTTAGGTCAGGCCTGCTAGAATATACTTGCTCAATTACCTCTACACACTTGTGATCTAGGGCTCCATGGGTGTCTTCAGGCAAGGGGATAAGGGTTGCCGGATTGAGGGTCC
>JAJIBD010003541.1:0-126326 GCA_021461705.1 Cryptotis parvus
TTAATAAATAGTAACTTAGAGTGTATCTAGGTTAAGTCCAGATGATTTGGTTTCGCTATGTGTCTACTTCCATCTTCCTGGGGTACACGTTCATTTGTGGGGTGAGGGGAGGGAGTGTCAAAACACACTTCCCTCTTCCTTCGAGAGTCTCCCACTCCCACATGGCCTTACTGTGCACTCACTCTTGCAATTCCTGTTTGGAACCGAGAGCCACACCTGTTGCCCTCTGCCTTTTCAGTGTGTTCTGACTTGAAAGAAATGACCCCGAGAAGGACACCTGGGTTTTAGTGAGTCTTGTAGCCTACAGCTATACCGCCCTGAATGCTCCTGATCTCATCTGTAAATAGTAGTGGGAGGAGTATTAGCCCAGTGTTAGCAGAACTATCACAAAGTCAAGAAGCAGAGCTTAAGTCAGATCTTGGAAACTCACTGTAAATGCTTCCTTTGGGAAGCCGTGGATCTTTGCAAGTGATGGTGTTTTCTGTTACCTCATCCAGGAGGGTGCTAAAAAATATTTGGTTTGGGAGGTGCCTTTGGCGTTTTTTTATGGCAAATGTAAATAAAGTATTTACATTCCTAACATAATGGAGAGTAATTTCCACTTTGCTTCAAATGAGCTTAAGATATTATTTAATACATCGAAAGCAAGACACAGCAAGGATCACATTACTGAGGCTCTTTATGTTCCTGGAGCGAGCAGGATGCCCTTGGGCTCTACTAGCATGAGACAGGACATATGGAGATGTTACTGGAGCTTGCTAGAGCAAATTGATGATGAGCGGGAAGATAGTGATAGTGATAGTGATAGTGATAGTCTTTTTTTGGGTCACAACCAGTGATGCTCAGGGGTTCCTTCTGGCTCTGCCAGGAATTACTCCTGGCTTCCAGTTTCCAGTTGTCCCTCCTTAGTGCTACGGATCGAATGCTCAGTCCTGGGGACTAGTTCTGGTGCGGGGAGTGGGGAAGGGCACACCCAGAGATACTTAGGGGCTTACTCCTGGCTCTGCACTCAGGAATCACTCCTGGCAATGCTCAGGGATGCCAGAGATCGAACCAAGGTTGGCAGAGTGCAAGGCAAAAGCCTTACCCACTATACTATCTTTCTGGCCCAGGGGAATTATTTTGAAAATTAGCAAAAAGTACACTTATAACTCTCCTCAGTTTTGTGAGTTAGACAATTTTAGCAACGCCATTGTGTGAATCTTTTCTTTTTAAAAATTTTTTATTATACCACCATGAGACATACAATTACAAAGGTGTTCATAATTGGTTCTTGGTAATACAGTATTCCAGCACCCATCCCTCCTCCAGTGCCCCATTCCCACCACCAATGTACCCCTCCCCTCCGCCCACCCCCCAGGCTGCGTCAACAGCAGGTGCTCCCTTTTCCTCTCTCTCTGTCTCTGTCTGTCTCTGCATCTCTCTCCCTCTTCTTTTTACACATTCGCGGCTAGCCCTGAAGACATTTAGGGTTTATCACTTAAGTCTCTTTGTGTATATTCAATGGTGAGTTCTAGTCTGACATTACCATTTCCCCACACTTAGTAAAACACTGATATATATTTATATTCCATTAATGAATGCAGTTATTCTATATATGTCCTTTACCGTCTGAATATTTTCACTCAGCATGATAGTCTCTATGTCCATCCATTTGCAGGTAAATTTCACAATTTCGTCTTTTCTGACAGCTGCATAGTATTCCATTGTGTAGATGTACCACAGTTTCTTTAGTCAGTCCTCTGTTCTCGGGCACTTAGGTTGTTTCAGATTCTAGCTATTGTGAATAGCGCAGCGATGAATAAAGAAGTACAGATAGTGTTTCTGCTATGTGTTTTTGGATGTCCAGGGTATATTCCCAGGGAGTGGTATTGCTGGATCAAATGGGAGCTCAATATTTATTGTTTTCCAAAGGGGCTGGACCAATTGGCACTCCCACCAACAGTGGATGAGAGTCCATTGTGGGAATTCTTGTTTGAAAGAATTTCCTAAAGTGGGGAAACAGTGATTTATTTTCTAAGCAGGATGGGAGCCTTCCTATTTTATTTTATTTTTATTTATTCATTTTTGTGGCTGCTGTTTTCTTATTTTTTTTTTTTTTCACTTTTTAAAATTTTTGAAAATTTTTATTATACCACCATGACATATACAATTACAAAGATGTTCATGATTGGGTTTCAGTCATACAGTGTTTCAGCACCTGTCCCTCCACCAGAACCCTATTCCCATCACCAATATTCCCCAATTCCCTCATTCCCGCAGCCTGCCTCTATAGCAGGCACCCTTTTCTTCTCTGTTTCTCTCTCTCTCTCTCTCTCTCTCTCTCCTCTCTCTCTCTCTCTCTCTCTCTCTCACACATTGTGGCTTGTCCTACAGACATTTAGGGTTTATCATGTAAATTCCTTTATGTACATTCAATGCTCAGTTCTAGTCTGGTGTTACCATTTCCCACAATTAGTAGAATCACTATCACTATCTTCCCGTTCATCATCTATTTGCTAGAGCGGGCCCCAGTAATATCTCCATATGTCCTGTCTCAAGCTAGTAGAACCCAAAGGCATCCGCTTGCTCCAGGAGCATAAAGAGCCTCAAACCATTATATTAGTAGAATACTGGTATATATTTATTTCCCATTAATGAATGCAGTCATTCTATATCTGTCCTTACCCTTCTGACTAATTTCACTCAGCATGATAATCTCCACGTCCATCCATTTGCAGGTAAATTTCATGACTTCATTTTTTCCAATAGCTGCATAGTATTCCATTGTGTAGATGTACCACAGTTACTTTAGCCAGTGTTCTGAGCCTTCCTATTTTATTAAGAAAGTAATCTCTCTAGGCCAGCCCCTGCCGCCACCCCCCCCCACTACACCTTTTTCCCCACCGCCAAGAAAAAGACTTTTTTTTTTCTAAACCAGTGTCCTATATAAGTGGAATTGCAGTGAGGACTGTTTGAGTGGTTGTTGCCAACAGACTTCTGTTGAAGAGCCACCATGCAGAATATGTCTTCATCCTTTATGTTCCCATAAAAGCAAATCTTCGAAGGAAAAGTTTCCTTTTGATAAATTGGTGTTAATTTCCAACCGTGCACTATTTTAAGAGGATGAATTGTCCTCTGGGAACCCCGGATGGAGTGCACAATTGCAGTAAATGTCTCAAAGGTCTGGTTGCTGAGTATAGTAGAATCAAGGCAGGTGCAAGTTAGGCATATGGACAAGGCCACTTATGAGCCAGCAGATAATGGTGGCTTACTGAGAGAGAAATCATGAGTGTGGAGTTAATTCTTTTCACTATTATGCCTACTGATTATCATGTTTCTAAGGTGTATATATCTAGAACAGTATAACAGTATAAGCTAATTTATTAATTTGCTAAGGCTTTTCATGGTCTCCTCATTGCGGAATGTAACTTGAGTGGTTTAAGAGAAGATACAGTGTAATCACAAACACACCCAGCCACACACACACACACACACACACACACACACACACACACACACATGGGTCAAACCCAAGACCTTATATACATGCAGAACTTGTGTAATATCTCTGAGCTACATCCAGATCCATAAATGCATTTAAAAGGACAATTAACTTGTAAGTCCAAGTAATTGCTTTATATAATGTTAGACTGTAACCCAAAATCTGTTATTGTTGTTATTTTTGCCTTGTGCCAGACTGTTAAAAACCCACCATAATTTGCTGGCCCACTCCTATGGCCCTGTGGGAGGTCACCCCCCCACACTGCAGCAACAAATGTCAAGCATTAGGGACCTAAAATGTGTTGTCTCAGACTTGGCCCCCTGACTCTGGGCACCCTGGGAGCCCAAAGTAGAAACAGCTTTTGCTCTAAGTTATCCTGATGAAAAGCCACAATGGAAAGGAACTGAGATTCCTTGGTCTGCGGGGGTCAGATGTGGGAACCAGCTCATGCGGAGACATCCAGGCTGGAACTCTTTTGGTGTAGTTCTTCTCATCAACAGCAAAATTTTGTGGGGCCCACAACCTACTATGCTTAGGGACTGCTCCTGGCTTGGGGCTCAGGGGTTACTCCCTGAGGGCTTGGGGACCATGTAGTGCTGGGGATCAAGTCCAGGGCCTCAAACAGGCAAGGTTGGCGTTGTACCACACCTTGGCCCTGCCAAAAGCAAGTTAATAGATAGGGGCCAGAGAGATAGTACAGTGGGTAAGGCGATTGCCTAGCATGGGGCTTGATCCAGGCACCCCGTATGGTCCCTGAGCACCACCACGAGTGATTCCAGAGCACAGAGCCAGAAGTAACTCCTGAGTATCGCCAGGTGTGGCTCTAAAACTTAAAAAAAGAAAAGAAAAAAAGCAAATTAATATAACTGAGCCTGCCATTTACATCGTGCTGTGTGGAGCTCAGGAGGCCTTGGGTCTCTCCCCAGTATGGCTCTACACCCTGGGGGTGACCAAGGTTGATTTAGACTCTGGTCAGTCTTTGTCACACATGCTGATATGGAAATGAGCTAAACTTTGGTGCTGCTGTTGTCTTATCGTTTCTGATATTTTTAAATAATAAAAGGTAAGGGTGCGGGGTTGTGACCAAACCTGGTGGTGCTCAGGGCTTATTTCCTTTGTGCTCACGTATCACTCCTGATGGTGCTCAGGGGACCATATGTGGTGCTAAGGGCATTGGTCCAGGGTTGTTTGCATGCAAGACAGGTGTCTTACTGCACTCAGGAATTACTTCTGGCGGTGCGCGGAGGACCACATGGGTTGCCGGAGATGGAACCCAGGTTGGCCACGTGCAAGGTGAATGTCGTCCCCACTGCATTATTGCCTCGGCCCAGACCCAGAGAATGTAGTAAGTGCCTTACTATATTGTCTCACCATCCCTCCTTTTGCTTTAAATTCTCATTTGTATATTGCTCGTGTGTTATAAATAATTTTGGTAAAGTAAGATTTACTGTTAGAGCCATTTTAAGGAGTATATAAGTGTAATAATACATAAATAAATAAATTTGGTAATGTAAGATTTACTGTTAGAGCCATTTTAAGGAGTATATAAAGCGTAATGATACATAAATAAATAAATTTGGTAATGTAAGATTTACTGTTAGAGCCATTTTGAGGAGTATAAGTTTATATTTATTTATTTATTTATTTATTTATTTATTTATTTTCTTTTTGGGGTCACACCCGGCAATGCTCAGGGGTTTCTACTGGCTGTGCACTCAGGAATTACTCCTGGCGGTGCTCTGGGGACCATATGGGATGCCGGGGATCAAACCTGGGCCGGCACGGGCCGCCACGTGCAAGGCAAACACCCTACTCGCTGGGCTATCGCTCCGGCCCCAGCTTATGGATTTTAGTTATTTACAATATTGTGCAACCATCACCACTACCTAATTTCAAAAGATTTGCATCCAAACAGCAGCTCCCTCTGCCAGTGGTGTAGTCTACCTGCCAGCCGCCACCATCTACTTTCTGTCTCTAAACATTTGTCTAAATTTTGGACATTTTGTAAAATAGAATCAGTGCAACACTTGGCCTCTTTACCTTACTGTAGTGTTTTCAGCGTTCATCCAGGGGCCATGTCGTGCCCTTTACCTGCTATCCCTCTTTCATTCCTTCATTCCTTTTGATGGTGGGTTAACACTGCGTTGTAGGTAGGCTCAGCCCTTTGCAGTGGATGCATATTTGAGCTGTGTTGGCTTTTGTGTGCTGTTCTGAGTGATGTTTCTATAAGTGTTCAATGTAGAAGTTTTGATATGAATATATGTTTTCAGAATTTTTTTCAGCATATTCTCAGAAATGGAAATGCTAGGTCACATGGTAATTCTATGTTTAACTTTTGAGGAACTGCCAGTCTGCTTTTCACGGCAACTGTATCATTTTACATGGCTACCACCAGTGTCTCAGGATCTCAGTTTTTCCATGCTCTTAGTAATGCCCATTATCTTTATTTAGAAAGTATAGCTGTCCTGCTGTGTATGAATTGTTGTTTTATTGCAGTCTTGACTTTTTACGTTTTCCTAATGATGTTGAATACTTGCATGTGTTTATTGGTCATTTGTGTATTTTCTTAAATTGGAGAAATGTCTACTTGACCCCCTTTATAAACTGAACTTTTTAAAAATTATTTAATTGTGAGTATTCTTTCAGAATTCTGGGCCCGGCACTTGATTAACCTTGACATTTGCAGAGTTCCCTCCCATTTTGCAGGTTGTCTTTCTTCTTTGGGTGCTTATTGCCTTGGTGTCATTTTTAAAGAAGCCATTTCCTCATGTAAATCAGGAAGATGTACAACCTGTTTCTTTTCTATGAGTCTTACGGCTTTAGCTTTTACATTGGCTTTGGTCCATTTGGAGATAATTTTTGTGTCTGGTATGAAGAAAGGGTCTAAATTGATTTATAGTTACTGAGGAGGTAGCTTGCCTGTATGAGGGCTGAAGGGTGAGAAAGGGAGAGATAGAGAGAGAATATAAATAGAGGAAATTAATTGTTTTGGGTTTCGGTTTCTTTTTAATAGTGGAACTAGCACTGTCTCCTTTGGGTGTGTATGTATTCGGAGAGAGTGGGGAAGAGAAAGATTATTAAAAATGGCATATTTCTTTATTTTTTATTTCATTTTGTGTTTTGAACCATACCTGGTGGTTGTGAGGGGCTACATCCAGAAGTGCTCAGGGGACCCGTAAGTGGTGTTGGAGACTCAGCCGCCACTGGCTGCACACACAGCATGTGCCTTAACCACTGTACTTTCTCTCTGGCTCCCCAAAATGGACTATTTTAAAGTTAACAGCTTTTCTCATTGTATGAAATCACCTTTAGGGTCTGGAGAGATCGCACAGGTGCCTTACACATAGGTACCTCCTCTGTTACCTCCTGCATTATGTGGTCCCTGACCACAAAGCCCTGTGCACCATCAGGTGTGGTCCACACCTTCCGGATCACCTGTGAACTCACCTCACACTTTGTCCTTAGCCTGGGGTGTCCCGTTATCGTACCAACTTACATGTGCCAACTCAGTGATTTTTTTTTCCGCAGACATTAGACAGGATCCTTTTTAATCTTTCTGCTGCCCACCTGCAGGCAGAGTTAAAGCTCGTATTACCCTATGGTTTAGTGCTTACACCTAATACTGTAATTATTAGCTTCTCTCCTATCTCTCATATCTGTCCCTTCTGGAGGCTACGGGTACCTTAATACCATGGGAACTTAATGTATCCATTTCTTAGACTTTGTTTTACCAGAGTCTGGTAATCTATCTGGAATTTGCAGAAACCCAGTTAGCAGTTGTTGTATTTGTAAATATGAATCAGTGAAGAACAGTATGAATCAGGAACGGATGGGTAATGACCAGCTTCCCGGCTGCTGTTCTTTTTCTTAACAATTAGAAAAGTGATAGCTTCCGCAATAAGGTTGCAATAGTGCTTAAGTTCATAGTGTTCATGCGCAAAGCTACTGCCCCACCACCACAAACCACTTGCTTTTCTGAGTGTTTACTATGGGCTAAGAACCTTTATGTGCATTTTCTGATCTTTTTATATGCCTTGTCATACTCCTTCATGTTGCTAGAATCTTCATTTTACAGGTCAAGAAAGATTCTCCAAAGAATGAAGTAACTTGCACAAGGTGATGCGGCCAGTCAAGGGAAAAGCTAACATTAGAGCCAAGTCAGCCAGACTCAGAGGTGTAGGCTTCTGTCACTGGGTCCTGTTGCTTGGTCGAAGTGCTAGTGTTGAGTGTTTGGTGAAAAAACATGAAGGAGTGAGAGGGAAAGGCTGCCTCTTCAAGACAGCGTTTAAAGAAACTGTTTTTGCCTTCTCCATTTTCACCAGGAGAGAGATGGGAAATTGACACTTGAATAGCCAAGAGCATAGATCTGTCTTCTCCATGGTTAATTTTTCTGTGCTGAAGACAGGAACGTCAGGGGAACACGTGGGTTTCCAGACTGTCAAGCAATAGATCAGAATTTTAGAGCTAGAAACCTCATGCAACGCGGTCAGTTTCTGGGCCTTCAGGTTGAAGGGAGTCTTGGGACTTCTCTGTTTGAGTTTTGCCCTGAATTGTATGGTGGGGAGGGGTGGGGGTTGCCTCTCCACACCCCACAGCTCACCTGTGGACATTAACAAGGGATTCAAGGCAGGCCTGGCACTGGTCCTCCATGGCTGAGTGCAAAGAACTGGGTGACACGATTCATTTCTCACATCAAAGCTGTGTGAAGACCTGACAGGCCCTCTGGGTTGGGTTGGCTCTGAGCCAGCATCCCCTTCAGAAGGGAAGATGGGTGTGCTGGAGCACCTTGCATGGAAGCGGTCGGGGAACTCCTGTTCAGTTAGGATGCTCGGACCCTGCTATTTTCAGGTGCAGAAGGAAACATCGTCCCAGATGGGACCTTCCTACAAGGGCCCAGGGGCAAGAAGAGAAACTGGCATTAGCGAAGTGGATGCTTCTGTTACTTTGAGGTTTGGCTTCTGATGTCAGCGCCTTCACGCTGAAATGAAATGAAATGAAGTCATCCTGTATTTCACATCGGTGCTGTTCTCTCAGGCAGTATTCAGCTTTCATTTGATCCATTTATACTATTGGATTTGGAAGGGAAAAATAAAGTGACTTAAATAAGGGACAGATGGGGATTATATGTCATTGCACATATCACCTAGTTTATACTATCTCACTATCTAAACATCAGCATCCTTTAGGCAAATTTGATTTCAGAATTTCACATAACACTGGAAAAGAAAAGGCATTTGTTTATTCATTCATTTTGTGTTTTGAACCATACCTTGTGGTGCTTGGGGTTTACTCCTGGCTCTATCTGCAGGGATCACTTCTGGTGGTGCTTGGGGATCGTATTTGGTGTTATGGATCGAACAGAGGTGGACCATATATAAGGCAAGCACCATACTGCTGTAAGTAACTGCTGTAATCTTTCCAGCACATATTTATTGTACTGGATGTGATTTACTTTTTTTTCTTGCTATCTTTAAAAGTTTTTAATTCCTTCCATTGTTTAAAAAAAAAACAGAAGACTTTGATAACGATACAGAAGATTTTGATAATAGTCCCAAGTGATAGTATAGCAGGTAGGGTGCTTATACACGGCCTACTTTAGGCATTTTTTTTTTTTTTTTCCTTTTTTGGGTCACACCCGGCAATGCTCAGGGGCTACTCCTGGCTCTGCACTCAGGAATTACTCCTGGCGGTGCTAGGGGGAACATATGGGATGCCGGGATCGAACCCAGGCCGGCAGAGGCCGGCCGTGTGGGCAAGGCAAACGCCCTACCCGCTGGGCTATTGCTCCGGCCCCACTTTAGGCATTTTTTAAAAAAATATTTTATTATACCACCATGAGATATACAATTACAAAGATGTTCATAAGATGTTCATATTTGGGTTTCGGTCATACAGTGTTCTAGCACCCATCCCTCCACCAGTGCCCATTTTCCACCACCAATGTCCCCGATTCCCTCCCCCTCCCCCTAGCCTGCCTCCATGGCAGGTTCTTTATTTTCTTTCTCTTTCTCTCTCTCTCTCTCTCTCTCTCTCTCTCTCTCTCTCTCTTTCTCTCTCTTTCTCTTTTTCCTTCCCTTCCACTTTGTGGATTACAATACATACATTAAGAGGTTATCCTGTGTATCTTTTGCCTGTATTTAATGCTCAGTTCTAGGTTGGTATTAGCACTTTCGACAATTATTAGCACACTGTTCCATTCTCTGTCTTACCTAGCCTCCAACTCCCACACGTTTGTGGTAATTTCCACCTTTGACAAGACCTCCTGTGGATGTGATTTCTTAAATCATCTTAAATCAGAATTTGCAAGCTCCTGGAATATGTGATCTTTGTTGGCAAAATGTGATAGTAAGATTAATGTTTAGAGGGGTCTTTGAGGTAGTACAGCTGGTAAAGCCCTTGCCTTGCGTGTGGCCAACCCTGGTCTGATCCCCAGCACTGCATATGGTTCCTAGAGCATCTTGGCGGGTGACTTTTGAGCACCTTACCAGGAGTAGCCCCTGACTACCACTGGGTGTTGCCTTGACCCTTTTGCCCCCCAAAAGAATTAGTGACTAGATATAATTTGATTTGTGCATGTTTTGGGGCCACACCCAGCTGTGCTAGGAGTCTTACCTCATATTGCTTGGAGGGGACTATATGTGCTGGTATTGAACCCTCCTCTTTTTGTTTTGTTTGTTGTTTTTGGATAACACTTGGTGATGTTTAGGGCCTACTCCTGGCTTTGCACTCAGAGATCACTTCTGGCATTGCTCAGAGACCATATGGGATGTCGGGGACTGAACCTGGGTTGGCCGTGTACAAGGCAGATGCCCTACTCACTGTACTGTCACTTCTTTGTGTAAAATATGTGCGCATCCTTTGCGCTATCTGTCTGGCTCTAGATAGCATTCGAAAGATATAGCCAGTTGGAAAATTACTGGTCAGGTGATGAGAAAGGTAGCAAAAGCATCAGTGTGATGATAAAGTGAAGTTCTACGAAGGCTGGATTTTAGCTGAAACTTTTGACAAAGTTTGAAGTTATGACACTGTTCCTTAAAAATTGTTTTGTTGGGGGAAACAGTGAGAGGCACAGGGGCTGAGCTGCTGCCTGCTCGGCCTGTGCTGGGCTGATGAGGTGTCCTGGAAGGGAGCAGGGCCGGGCTCCCACTGCCTCCCTGTCAGACCCCCAGAGGCCCGAGGGCCTCATGCATCACAACCGCGGTCACTTTCAAGATCTGGACTTCACAGCTCGGCAGAGCCACATCCAACGGAATAGTCGAGTTTCAAGCCCAGGTATGCAGGACTGGGTGATTGAATCCACCAGGTTCCCTGGGGAGCTGAAACTGGGGTGCCCTCCTCAATGCCCTCCAGCAAGGCCTGGTGGGCCTTCCCAGAACTGTGACCAACTGAGACTGTACATGGGGGGTCCCATGCTACCCCCAAACTCCCTCGTGCACGGACGTTATATCCAAACCTAGTATATTCATCTAACTGGTATCCCATCACATTTTTCTAGAAATGAAGTGTGTGGGCACGAGGTGTGGTCTGGGGGACCACCTCGGTAATTTCCTATACAGTGGACTCAGATGGCACAATGGAGATTTTAGGATCTCCATTGACTTTTGTCTAACACTAAAGTGTTAGACCGTATTTAGAGAAGTAGCTCCAACAACCAATATAGAATGGATTGTTCAGTGTATGAATAGGAAAAGCTCAAATAGACATTGAGATAAATGTGAAATAAGTTCCTTCGTTCATCGTTCCTTGGTTCGTTCGCTCGTTCGTTTGTTCCTTCCTTCCTTCCTTCCTTCCTTCCTTCCTTCCCTTCCTTCCTTCCTTCCTTCCTTCCTTCCTTCCTTCCTTCCTTCCTTCCTTCCTTCCTTCCTTCCTTCCTTCCTTCCTTCCTTCCTTCCTTCCTTCCTTCCTTCCTTCCTTCCTTCCTTCCTTCCTTCCTTCCTTCCTTCCTTCCTTCCTTCCTTCCTTCCTTCCTTCCTTCCTTCCTTCCTGCTTTTTAGGGTTTTGGGCCATGCCCTGAAGTGGTCAGGGATGAATCCAGAAGTGGTGCTCAGGGGAGTGGTGCTGTCCACTGAACCTGGACCTCCTGCTTGCGGAGCATGCCTTCACTGAATCGTCTCTCCAGCCCATCAGATAACTTTCAAGAATAAATTTAACATGCGTCATATAAGGAAGAGATGTCGAGGGCTAGAGCCTTAGTGTGTGAACTGCTGTGTGGTTTCTAGCCATCTGTCCAAATTCTGCTTAATGTCATTTTCCCTTTGAAATGGACCATTGTGTTGTGGAGAAGAGCAATTGTTTCCTCTGTTCTGATCACATATTAGTGTGCCCCTAGAGGGGCAAGTAATGATCCAGGACACACTTTTATATTTTTTTTAATTTGTTAGGTGGTACAGTGGCTCTTTGGTTTAAAGCTTTTTTTTTTTTTTTTTTTTTTTTTTGCTTTTTGGGTCACACCCGGCAATGCTCAGGGGTTACTCCTGTCTCTGCACTCAGGAATTACTCCTGGCGGTGCTCGGGGGACCATATGGGATGCCGGGAATCGAACCGGGCCAGCACAGGCCGGCCGCGTGCAAGGCAAACGCCCTACCAGCTGGACTATCGCTCTGGCCCTGGTTTAATGTAACTTTCCCTCAGGCCTCGCAAGAATCAAAGTTGTGTCTGCTTCATCTTTGTTACCACTCCAGTGCCTCATGCGTAGTTCCTCCTGCCCATGGCTGCACAATAAACGTCAGAACTGATTACAGGAGTGTTTGAGGCTATTCTTGTAGACAACTTGAGTCATGAACTGAAAATCATTTATGATAGATAAACTATTGCTTATCATGAAAAATAGATGAGTGAGGAAGAGGAAATATCTAAGGGAAGGGAGACATATGCAGGGGTTGAGATCAATTAGCTGAGAATAGGGTGAGAGAGAGAGAGAGAGTAGTTTATGCCCCCAGTTATCTGTGGCTGTGTCACACACTGCCTTAAATTTAGGGAACATAACAACAACCAGCTCTGTCAGGTATGTAGGTTAAGAATTGGTACCAACACAGGGTCTTGTGTCTATTACAAATACCTTTGTTCTTCTGTTTAGTTTTAGGATTGGTGGAGCACTTCTTGTGGACTTTTCCCAGCAATATGTTCGTGGGTCAAGCATATTGACCTACAAGCATATCCCTAATCAGTGCTTAGGGATCAAACTCAGGCATGCAAAGCATGTGCACTTTGAGAACTCTTCCCTTTTGACTTCTCTTCCCTGCCTCTTTGTGTGCTTGGAAAAGTTGATGACTGGGATCCACTAGAGAACCTAGAGCTGGAGTCATCTGACCTCCTATGACTGGGCTGGGCTAGGGTGCCGAGAAGGCTGGACTCAGCGCTAGTCTGTTTGCGGAAACCCTGGTTGGTTTCTCCACTTCACTGGATCTTCTTTCAGTCTGGTGACTGGCACCGAGACAGACAGCCCGAAAAAGAGGAGTCTGAAAGGAGTGACTTTGCCTAGTTAATTTAATTAAAAAATGTGTGTGTGTATGTGGGGTGGGGCACACCCACGGTGTTCAGGGCTTACTGTTGGCTCTGTGCTCAAGACTTACCCGACTGTGCTCAGGAATCATTTCTGGTAGTGCTCAGAGGACCACATGTGGTGCCAGGGATTGAAGTGGGGCTGGCCTGAGCGAGGGCCTTACCTCCTATAATATCTGTCCCTCTTGATTTGACCTTTTAAATCTAGACCCAGAGATTGTGTGGGTCTAGATCCTTCTTCTGTGCTGTAAAGCCACCGCCCAAAAAGGAAGAGACACACACTGACTCTTAATAGAAGGGGTGGCATTGGAACCTGCACCAGTCTCTGAAAACAGCAGCTTTATACATGGCCAGTCAGTCAGATACTGATGCAGAGAGCAAAGGACAGGAGATTATGTGATCACTTTACCTCTTCAGATATAGGGCATATGAAAAAGGTCACTAATACTTTCCAAACAGTAATTTAATCTGGCTTATATTCATGGTACTTTCTGAATGTAAGTTAAACTTTTTCTTTTCTAGGGAGAGGGGAGGGTATGGGGGACATGGTGGTGGGAGGTGGGCACTGGTGGAGGGATGGGTGCTGGAACACTGTATGACTTGAAACCCAAACATGAACATTTTTGTAATTGTCAAAAAATAAACAAATAAATGTTAAAAAAACTTTGTCTTTCCTTTTTTGTTTTTTGGGCCATATCTGTTGGCCAGTGCTGAGCTCAGGGATCACTCCTGGAGGGCTTGAAGTACTATACAGGGTGTTGAGGATAGAATCCGGCTTGGCCAGATCAAAGCAAACACCCTGTCTGCTGTACTATGTCTCCAGCTCAAACTTTTATTTTTAAATTTTATTTGTCCATTACACCATAAACACTGTGGCTTACAAAGTTGTTCATGATGATTGATTATAGACATTCAGTGTACCAACACCAATCCCACCACCATTGCACTCCCCACCCCATAGCAGGCCCTCAGAAATTTATTTTATATTGCTTGTTATAATTTGCTAAAAGAATGATCAAAAATATTTCTTCAGAAAAAAGTGTAGATTGTATATCTCACCTTGGAGCTATGAAGCCCCTTGTATAACACATTACCAAGATGTTGTTTCAGGTTAAGCCTTCTGTGTTGATATTATATATTTTTGCTTTTGGTCACACCGGCGGCTCAGGGGTTTCTCCTGGCTCTGCACTCAGGAATCACTCCGCGGGCTCGGGGACCATATGGGATGCCGGGAATCAAACCCTGGCGGCTGGGCGGCGCGTGCAAGGCAAGCGCCCCGCTGGGCTATCGCTCCGCCCCATGTGTTGATATTTTTTAATCGAGTTTGGATGTCTTCTGCATTACATCCGATCTAATCTGGTGTGCTACTCCTGGTTTATCAGTGTTGTAGGATTTGAGGTGCTGCTCCACGAAGTCCAAAATTTTTAAGAAGGTGGAACAGCTAGTTAAATTTTTAATTGGGTGGCATTTTGGGGCATATTTTGACTGCTGTGACTTCCAGAGGTGCAGGGAGATGGGGGTAGGTAGCCCATCCCCAAATCCGTGAAAGCCTGGCAATTTCAGGCACAAGACCTCCATACTTGAGTTTTACAACAGATTAAATTTCAGATGACAGGGCCAGAGCGATAGCCCAGCGGGTAGGGTGTTTGCCTTGCACGCAGCCGGCCAATGCCGGCCGGGTTTGATCCCGGCATACCATATGGTCCCCGAGCACCGCCAGGAGTAATTCCTGAGTGTAGAGCCAGGAGAAACCCCTGAGCACTGCCAGGTGTGACCAAACAAAAAAAAAAAAAAAAAAAAAAAAATTCTGATGACACTTGTTCTGAGCAGTGGAGTCTGGCTTGGAGAAAGGCTGCGATTACAGGGTGTAGAGATTTTTTGGCTCTCTGGGCTCTTTTGTTAAAAAATATTTTATTATACCACCATGAGATATACAATTACAAAGATGTTCATAAGATGTTCATATTTGGGCCTCGGCCAGACAGTGCTCCAGCACCCATCCCTCCACCAGTGCCCATTTCCCACCACCAATGTCCCGATTCCCTCCCCCTCCCTAGCCTGCCTCTATGGCAGGTTCATTATCTCTCTCTCTCTGGGCTCTTTGGGTGGGGTGGGCCCCCTAAGAGGTACCCCCAGTGACTCAGCCTAGCGCGGGATGGAAAGAATCTCTGCATCTCCAGCCCAAACTTTTAATTTTCTGTGAGTGATATATGGCAATATTTTCTTTTCTTTTCTTTCTTTCGTTGTTGCAGGACTCCTAGGCCGCTGCATCTGCTCTGGATTGCCTCCCGAGATCACTCCGTAGATAAGGGGTAGTCTAAATGTGGCAGTTTATCCGACCATGTATGCTGTACTAGCTGGTATAAATATTCTCCCATGCTATCACAATCATCGTGGGACTAGCTAGATCTTACCAGCATATTAGCCTGGCCACGTAAGGACACCAAGTAATTAGACCAGAGAGAAATGCTGTTTGCTTCCCAAACAAACAAGCATGGCTCCCTGATAAAATATAAAACTACAATGAAGTAGAGGAGACTTGTGAAGGCTTGGAGAAATATTTAACTGGCATTGGTGTTGATCTTTGGTACAGTGACATGCCATCTCAGAAACCCCCTTCTCTACATTTCAAAGGCCTTCCCTTCCCGGCTCAAAACATTAGCACAGTAAAGGCCCTAGGTGAGATGCAGGGGGGGTTACCTGAGGGCATTGGACCCTCCCTGCTTTCCATAACAATGGGAGGAAGGTCTGAGTTGCGGGGGGGGGGGGGTATAAACTTGCCGGTTCCCGCTCTCCCGGGCTTCTTCTTCCCGTGGAATCTCGCCTTAGCGTTTTCCCTTGGAAGTTATACACGTGGTGGTCGCCATCTTGGCCTACACGTGGCTGGGGTTCTAGCCTGGAATCCTAAGCATCGGGTTTTTCCTTTTTGCTGATTTGTATGCCTGAACCTGTGATAAGTAAAGTCTTTTTAAAACATCGGACTCCTGAGTGTTCATCCATTCCTCGCCTGCTTGGAGGTAGAAGGGAACTCGCTTCCGCACTGTCGGGGACCCGGCGCCCGACACTTCTTTCTTTTTTTTCTTTTTTTTGGTCACACCCGGCGATGCTCAGGGGTTACTCCTGGCTCTGCACTCAGGAATTACTCCTGGCGGTGCTCGGGGAACCATATGGGATGCCAGGGATCGAACCCAGGCCGGCATGGGCCGGCCGTGTGCAAAGCAAACGCCCTACCCGCTGGACTATCGCTCCGGCCCCAATACTTTCTATAGAAGTAATATTTGATCAATTTATTTCTCCTTCCAAGTAGCATTTCAATTTTAGAAATTCTTCATTGATGAGCTCTAAAAATGTTAAAATATGGGCAGTGAATTCTCTGGTCAAATTTGCCTTCCTGTGTGTGTTAGATTCAGTTGTAATAATGCCTTAAATTTATTTATTTATTTATTTTTTGGTGGGGACACATTTAGCAATGCTTAGAGGTTATTCTGGTAGTCTCTAATTGCTGGGGATCCAATCAGGGTCTGTCACATACAAAACATGTCCCTTAACCCCGAACTATCTCTCTGACCCTTAATGATGCTTTCCTAAGAAGACTCCTATCTGAATATTTTCATTTTGCCTGGTTATCACAGTGCTTTGGTATTTTGTTAAGATTCACAGAATTTTCCTTTTGTCAGTCTGCTGACTCAAAGAGCTAAGTTTTGCCTCCGTAAGGAAGCGAAATAGAAGAAAGGAAGTATACAAAGGACAGAATGTTGCAATCGATTGTTTATATATTTGACTGCTGGAAGTACATTCCTGTTTGAAAGGAGATAGTCAGGCTATAGGATCATGATGCTCAGCTGACTCAAGGATGCACTAAGAGCTTTCAGAACGAGCAGGTGTGGCGGGAATGAGTCTGTGAAGAACCCACCACCTTAAACATTGGGGGAAAGGGGTTTGGGGCCGCTCTCGGTGGTACTCGGCTGCTCTGTACTCAGGGATCCATATGTGATGCTGGGGTTTGAACTGGGGTGAGCTGAGTGCAAAGCAAATGCCTCACCCCCTGTCCTTTCTCTTGTTTTCTACCCATTGCTTTATATTTCTTTTTTCCCTCTTCCTGTTTATCAGTGTGCACACTCTCCCCCAGTTTTAGCCCGTGAAACCAAAGATGCCTCTGCACTTTGTGGGAGAAATACTATTTTGCCTCCTACTACCATATTGAAATTTGTAGGTGGACATTAAACAGTTTGACTCAGTTACTTGGCGACTAAGCAAACACAGGAGATCATCTGCTGAGCCTTCAGCAAACCCCCAAAAAGCAGCAGGCTTCCCTCTGGCAACTGTTGTTCACCAGTCACAGAGTGATGGACAAAGAACCCATTCCAGAGACTCAGAATTTAAGACCATTTCTCTGAACCCTGTGAAACTCCCTCTGCTGACCTGATGGAGTAGCCTGAGATATGCCTTGGTGGTAGACCTGGACCTTCTGATTCAGTATCAGCCGAATTGTTTGGATCACCTAGGTTAAATGAAGATTAAGAAACAACAATGCTTAGTGCACGCAGCATGACTGGTCTGTTTACGAGTTCACTTGCTCTCACCTCTAGGTCCAGTTCAGCCCTGTAATTCCTCCCTCTATGTTGCAGTGGACTGGGAATGTGGAAATGATTAGAAGAGATCAGGGAGCCAGCTTTAGTGACTCTGGCCTTTACAGCCAGGAGTCTGATCTTCTCTTTAGATGTTGTTGGTAGTAAATGTTAAAGTTTTACCAGAGACCTTGATAATTGAATTCCTCCTCCATCCAGCTTCTGTAGTTCAGGTGATGGGTATTCAAGCGTTATATGTAGATAGCTAGATATGTAGCTTTCTAGCTATATCTAATGTAGCTGATCTAGATGTCAGCTCATGACTATTGAGGCTTTTAAGAAGAATGCAGATGGTTATCTCTGGGTGCCTTTTCTTAGACAAGGAAGACAGAGTCTGAAGTGTCACTCTCACATCTTAAGTGTTGTCTTATCCCGGAATAGTTCCAATACATGTTAAATGGGGAGCCTAGAATGTTCTCTATATTTTGAACGAAGACACATAGCATTTCATTTTTTCCTTTCGTTTATATTTCTGCTACTTAATTCTCCCTTCACCAATGGAAATTGAGGCTTAAGCTGAGAATACACATTGTGGTAAGATTTACTCTTATCTAATAGCTACCTGTTTTGGGTACTTATCAACTCACTCAGTTTAAAACTAGATATTGTTGGTAGCCATGTAGCATTTGATTCTCAGATAAATATTGTCTTATGTATATTCACTCTGTGAATCTTAAATTGTAGGCAGATACTTTATCCTGCACCTGTGATGAGATGTGTAATGATAGGAGAGAAGTTCTTTTTTTTGTGTTCATTTGTTTTATTCAAGACAGGTAGATTTTTTAAAATAAGTGTTTTATTATACCACCGTGAGATATATAATTACAAAGATGTTCACACTTGGGTTTTGGTCATACAGTGTTCCAGCACCCATCCCTCCGCCAGTGCCCATCTCCCACCACCAATGTTCCCGGTTCCCTCCCCCTTCCTCCAGCCCGCCTCCATGGCAGGTTCTTTATTTCTTTCCCTTTCTCTCTATCTCTTTCTCTTTTCCCTCCTTCCAGATTGCAGATTACAGAATATATATTAAAGGGTTATCATGTGTATCTTTTGCCTGTATTTAATGCTCAGTTCTAGGTTGGTATTAGTACTTTTGACAATTGTTAGCACACTGTTCCATTCTCTGTCTTACCTAGCCTCTGACTCCCACACGTTTGTGATAATTTCCACATTTAACAATACCTCCTGATACATGTTTCACTTGACCTTGGATATTGGTATCATAATATGTACATATATATTTATGTCATGCAAATAAATCCAGTCATTCTATATCTGTCTCTCTCCTTCTGGCTAATTTCACTCAACATGATCTTCTCCATGTCCATCCATTTATAGGCAAATTTCACAACTTCATTTTTCCGAACAGCTGCATAGTATTCCATTGTGTAGATAAGACAAGTAGATTTAATAAGATGAGAGCTGAGTCAAAAAACTTATTTCAATGTAGAAGTGTTATAGAAACTTATAAATATGGATAATTATGAGTGACATATTGCAAATAAAATCAATTTTAAATTTGTATCTCTTATGTAATAAATATTAAATACAATTGAAGAATTACAAAAATTAGTTGATAAACTTAATAAAAAATTAATTCAAATTGGGAAATGGTATCTAATAGGAGAGGAGTTCTAATATAAAAAAACTGACACTGAGGGCTTTAACAAAACACTACTGCTGATCTTAGGACTTACCAAATATCAGATTGAATTATTATTATTGCCCAATTTGCAATAACATTTACTAGTTCTTTGCAATTGTACATGCATCAACAAGATGAAAATTTTGGTAAGGATAATTCCTTGTTCATTTCCCTCCCTCCCTCCCCTGTCCTCCCTTCTCCTCCTCTTCTCTCCTTTTCCCCATCCCCTCCCTCCCGCTTTCCTTCCTGCTCTCTGTCTCTGTCTCTGTCTCTCTCTCTTTCTCTCTCTGTCTCTGTCTCTGTCTCTTTTCTGGAGCTGGGCAAGGGCCCAAGCTGTGCTCAAGAGGCCCGGAGCCCCTCTCTGGCCAGCAAACCAGCAGTTTAGTACAAGGAGCCGAGGATGTGACGCAGCTGGGAGGGACCTTTGCATCATTGTGGGTTTCTTGGGCCACCCAGTAGTGCCTGGGGCCTCCAGGCCTGCTCCCACAGTACGGGGGATCACACGTAGGTTGGTCATGTGCAAGTCAACTCTTCAATCCTGAACTAAATCTTCAGCCCCTCCTTGCTTATTCTTGTAAGATATTCTTCCTTGCTCTACCTTGTCAGTAATCCGTTTGTTCATTCTCTATAGTACTGTTTGCTCTTTGTTATTGAGTGTAGTAATTGTAACTTATTGCATCTCTTACCTTCATGCCATATGGTAGTTCTCAGCAATATTAATTCTGTCTTATATTTTGAGGGTGGTCTTTTATATTTTGGGGAGGTTCCAACCTGAGAGGTAGCGTCCAGTGGTGTTCAGGAGACTACAACATGCCAGGAATCGTGTCTTCAAGTCTTATCTCTGGCCATTTTTCCTGGCTTAAGCCGCTGTCTCCTGATCAAGACTATTATGTGTGGGGGCCGGAGCGATAGTCCAGTGGGTAGGGCGTTTGCCTTGCACGCAGCCGGCCCGGGTTTGATCCCCGGCATCCCATATGGTCCCCTGAGCACCGCCAAGAGTAATTCCTGAGTGCAGAGCCAGGAGTAACCCCTGAGCATTGCCGGGTGTGACACCCCCAAAAAAAAAAAAAAGACTATTATGTGTAGACTAGAATTGACTGAGCAGCCCTCATAGTCACTTTTATTTAAAAATTAAGTCACAATTATTTAAAACATAATTTTTTTTCTGAGATTTTTATGATGAAAGAGCTTCTAAACTCTTTGGCTAAAATCCCCAGACCATGAAGCAGAACTGTAGTCTGGTGTTCAGATTTGTAACACAGGGGAGAGAATGTCCCTTTAGTGGTTTGGGTTTCTCACTGGTGAAACTGACAGTTTCCATGATGCACTTCAGAGTATTAATGCTCAGAGATGAACTTGTACTGTTCTAAACTTAAGTGTAACCCAGGGCCAGCTGCTCTGTGGTTCTTATTTGTCAAGGGGTCAGTAGCCTGTGGTGTGGAGAATGGATTGGGAGAGGAAATTGGAGTTTCTAAAATTTGATTTTATCTTTGTTTTCTTTTTGTATTTTCTCCCACACCTGGCTGTGCTCAGCTTAGGACCTGAGCTTGGTTCTGCATTCAGAGATCGCTCCTGGTGAAGCTGGGTACCATATAGGGTGCTGGGACTGTGCCCGCATGCAAGGCGAGTGCCTTCCCCCACTGTACTCTCCAGCCCTCTTTGTCTTTGTTTTTTCTAGTTTAGAACATCACGTGCATTATTTCCTTCATTCAGGGAGAGCATTAACTTTGAGTCTGGCTACTGGGAGTTTGGGAGGGTTCTTGGAAGTTGTAGGTTATCTTTTGTGGAAATGTAGAGATTATAAACAATGACTTAGTAATTTTCTGAAATTAGAAGAATGAATGTGGCATCTCCTTATGCTTTAAAAATTCTTATAGCTTTTTTGCTCTGGTTGGGGAGAGTCACCTCGCAGTGCTCTCGGGCTACTCCTGACTGCTTGGGGTCACTGCTGGCAGAGCTCAATGACTGGCGGTGCTAGGGATGGGGCCTGGGCCTCCTGTGGGCAAGTCATGCTCTGCAGTCCGCTTGCCGCGTGTCCCCCTGGCACCTTCTACACTTTCCTTCAGATTTCCCCTTTTCTTTTTGGAAAGATGTTCTGGATAGCGGTTAATAAGTTCAGGTTCTGTGGTTAGGCTATATTGAAAGATGCCTCTTATTGTTGCTATGAGATTTGTAAATATAGACAGTACTGCTTCAGAAGGTTTGTTGGGAGAATGCATGATTTGGTACATCTAAAGTGCTTAAGAACAGTGCCAGAAGAGTGAAATAGTAAAAGCTTGATCACATGGATTATAGTTTTTATTGTATTTCTGCATAAATCATCATTCTGTTGAGACTTCCTGATTCTCCCGTTTGGCTTATCACTTGACTTCACTTGACTTCACTTGACTTACCGTAGATCGATTACTCGAGCAGGCACCAGTAACGTCTCAATACTTCCTGTCACATGAGAGATAAACCAAGGGCATCATCCCCTCCAGGAACATAAAGAGCCTCAAACCATTCCATCAGGTCATGGGAATGAGGTCGATAATTATTACTGGTATTTGGCATATCAAATAGGACACGGGTAGCTTGCCAGGCTCTGCCATGCGGGTGGGATACTCTAGTAGTCACCTCAATTATTCTGAATTTTATTTTTTGTTTTTATTTCTTGGGTTTTGGGGGTGACGTTTGGGTGGTGCTTGGAGACCATTCCTGGCTCTGTGCTCAGGAGTGACCCTTGGTGTTGCTTGGGGACCATATGCAGTGCTGGAGATCAAACTGGGGTCAGCCTCATGCAAGGCAAATGCCTTAACCCTCGTACTATCTCTTCAGCCTTCCTCTGCATTTTAGATTTCTTCCAGTGGTTACTAGAGTGATCTTTTAGGATTTCGCTGTTGACTTTTAGGGAAAAGTCATTCAGTAGCACCAAGCTTGGTCCTGTTTTCTTAGCTGTTGGCAAATTTGTGCTTCATTTCATTATGTATTTTGGGGCTGAAGGGCATCTTTTTGTTTCATTGTAGATGAATTATTTCCCCGTCTTCATATGTTTTATCAATTTCCTAGAGTTCTGGGGGAGAGAGCAGGGAACATAACTTACCTGTGCTCTGGGTTTTCAGAGGCAGCTTTCACTCTCTGCACCTTATGCTTATGTTGCCTCTTGCGGCTTCAGTTTTTGGTGTGATTTGCCACCTGCCCACTGCTGTGATGCAGGTCACAGCCTTCCCGGACTTCCCCACCACACGTGCACCTCCTGATAGATTTACGTGGTCAGCAGATTATTCTTCGTGATTTATTATGATACTCTCAGTGTTAATTATAATTGAACCCTATAGTAAATTGCGCTTTCAATTTTCTGCACACCTTTTGCTTTCCCTTTCCCTGGAATTAATGAATCAATTTTATTTTTTAAGTCTATAAAGTTTTACTCATCTGTTTTGTCTTTTCCCATTACCTTCAGGTTCATCTCTTGGAATAAACCTCTCCAGTAACTCTTGGATTTGATCTGCTGTGGATTTGTTCTCTAGATTAACATGCTTCACACCTCCCTAAAAATGTCTTGGGCTTTGCTGATCTGGCTGGGCTGCTTCCACTGGGCAGCTCTCCAACTCTCCAATATTTGCATGTTTTAACATGCAAACTTTAACAAACTCTTTTAGCATAGAAAAGATTGTCATATTTTTTCCAGTATTCTGAGCCAGAAAAGCAGAGCTGCGTGATCTCAGTATTGTGCAAGGATACTCACAGAGTAGCAGCTGAGTTCCAAGTGTCATGGATACTAACTGAGTAGCACCTGAGTCCCAGGTGTCACGGATACTCACAGAGTAGTACCTGAGTCCTCAGGTGTCACAGATACTCACAGAGTAGCACCTGAGTCCCCAGGTGTCACAGATACTCACTGAGTAGCACCCGAGTCCCCAGGTGTCACGGGTACTTACTGAGCAGTACCTGAGTCCCCAGGTGTCACGGGTACGCACTGAGTAGCACCTGGGTCCCTAGGTGTCACGGATGCTCACTGAGTAACAACTGAGTCATGGATACTCACTGAGTAGCACCTGAGTCCCAGGTGTCACGGATACTCTCTGAGTAGCACCTGAGTCCCCAGGTGTCACAGGTACTCACTGAGTATCACCTGAGTCCCCAGGTGTCACGGGTACTCACTGAGCAGTACCTGAGTCCCCAGGTGTCATGGGTACTCACTGAGTAGCACCTGGGCCCCCATGTGTCACGGGTGCTACTGAGTAGCACCTGGGTCCCCAGGTGTCACGGATACTCACTGAGTAGCACCCGAGTCCCCAGGTGTCACGGATACTCACTGAGTAGCACCTGAGTCCCCAGGTGTCACGGATACTCACTGAGTAGCACCTGAGTCCCCAGGTGTCACGGATACTCACTGAGTAGCACCTGGGCCCCCAGGTGTCATGGGTACTCACTGAGTAGCACCTGGGTCCCCAGGTGTCATGGGTACTCACTGAGTAGCACCTGGGGCCCCCATGTGTCACGGGTGCTCACTGAGTAGCACCTGGGTCCCCAGGTGTCACGGATACTCACTGAGTAGCACCCGAGTCCCCAGGTGTCATGGGTACTCACTGAGTAGCACCTGGGTCCCCAGGTGTCATGGGTCCTCACTGAGTAACACCTGAGTCCCCAGGTGTCACGGATACTCACTGAGTAGCACCTGAGTCCCCAGGTGTCACGGGTACTCACTGAGTAGCACCTGAGTCCCCAGGTGTCATGGGTACTCACTGAGTAGCACCTGAGTCCCCAGGTGTCATGGGTACTCACTGAGTAGCACCTGGGTCCCCAAGTGTCACGGATGCTCACTGAGTAGCACCTGAGTCCCCAGGTGTCACGGGTACTCACTGAGTAGCACCTGGGCCCCCAGGTGTCACGGGTACTCACTGAGTAGTACCTGAGTCCCCAGGTGTCACGGATACTCTCTGAGTAGCACCCGAAGTTTCAGGTGTCACGGATACTCTCTGAGTAGCACCCGAGTCCCAGGTGTCACGGATACTCTCTGAGTAATACCCGAGTCCCTAGGTGTCACGGATACTCACAAAGTAGCACCCGAGTCCCCAGGTGTCACGGATACTCACAGAGTTGCCCCTGAGTTCCCAGGTGTCACAGTACTGACCTTAACAACCTTCATCCTGTTCAGCAGAGCCAGCCTCTGTGTTTGGAATCTTCTGATTCAACCTGGAGTTTTGCTCTCCTAGGATGGGGAGACTTAGTCACTCTATGATGTGAGAGAGGAGTTTTGGGGAATCTTGTTTCTTTTTTTCCCCTCCATGATGTTGGGGACCTCCCAAGCAGTGCTCAGGGCCCGCCTCCTCGGCCCTTCCTGGCTGTGCATGGGGAGGGACCGCGTGGTGCCAGAAATCAAGTCATTTGCCTTCTCCCTGAGCCCAGGAGTCTGTTGATGAACATCTCTGATGACAGCTCATTTGCTTGAAGTCTTTCTTAGTCTCTACTTTCAAAGATACCAGGTTTTCTTAGTTCCTGAACTATTTGGAAAATGGACAGTAGAGATTGAGGTTTCGAAAAGACCTGGAAAGTCCTGGAGCCTGGAAAGGCCTCCCCTAAACTGAAGCTTTCGTGTTTCTTTATGTTTTAGTTTCCAGTTTTTCCCTTTATCTCTTCTCTTCTCATTTCTATTTCTTTGTGAATTAATTGCTTCAGAAAATAATAGCAACAATAACCATAACAAAGAAGTAATTTAACAGGATGGAGCCGGGAGCCAGCCCTGACGAACATGTCATCCCACTTTCTGTGGCTGGAAGTCTCCATGAAGAGAATTGTCTTCATTTGTACCTTTGTGAACTTTGTTTTCTTTGGCCAGAAGTTCCCACTGCTAACGAGTCGTTAAAACAACAGTGGGTGTTTAGTGTGTGATAGCAGATGGTGGAGAGAGCCCTCCACTTGGAATCAGGAGACTTTTGTTCTAGTCTTGGCTTGTGTGACCTTGGGAAAGTTACTGAAGTTTCTAAAGCTTCGCTATCTTAATTTGGGAATTAAACCAGATACATCTGATGATGGCTAGTGATCCTTCAACTCAAGTGGTAGGATTTCATATGAGAGTACTTGTTTCTTATGTCAGTCTGGTAAATTTGTATTTTTCCCTACCAATAATACAATTAATCATGAACTATTTACCGCTGATGTTGAGACCTTTTATTTCCAGCAAGCAGATAAACCACACCCCTGACCTGATTCTCCCCAAATCATAATGAACCTTTCTGAGGCTCTTTCATTTGGCAATTGATGTTACTCACTGGGTTGGGAGCTACACTTCGGTGTTGGCCTGTGCTTCAGGGCCTGCCTCTCCCTCATAAGCTAGTCTTGCAAGTGATCGTTTCACATGGTGTTGAAAATATACAGCACAAAGATGCAATGATCATTTCCAAAGAAGTGGTAATTATATGTCGACAGCTCTCAGAGGCAAGAAGAGTTTCAAAATTTTAATTTAGAATACGTCTTATATAATTTAGAATAATTTAAAATAATTTAAGTGTGAATGGAACTTTTCTCTGACTTCTCATCTTAGGATATATAGGTTAATTAGGTATGGTATCCAATTGCTTGTAGACAGGTGACCCTAAACACCTAAGAGTGATTAAAAGAATTAGGATGGAGCCCAACTCTTTCTTTATTATACTGACTGTCAATTCTGCCTGCACATTCAGTTACGATGCCCTTCATTCACTGCAACTGAATCAAGTGGT
Source organism: Cryptotis parvus (assembly GCA_021461705.1). Lineage (NCBI taxonomy): Eukaryota > Metazoa > Chordata > Mammalia > Eulipotyphla > Soricidae > Cryptotis > Cryptotis parvus. Next base: position 25,963 of record JAJIBD010003541.1, read on the forward strand.
CTTGGCATAGGTCGTGGGCATACACAATTGACAGCGAAAGCTCCCGAGGGATTATAACATACACTTAATGGCTGAGGACTGTTCTTTCAGGAGCTTGAAGTCCAGGTAAGCTGGACCTCAGTGTATATATACGCTGAGGAATATGGAAGATTATGGATGGATTCTGATAGGTGATCTCTGCCATCAGAGGCATTAGAAGGTTTTTAATTAACTGGAGTGAACTGGAGTCATTAGGTAAGGCTCTGCCAAAGGATGGCTTGGAACAGGTAGAGTTTTCACAGGCCGGGAGATGAATGCTGACAATTTCCATGGCTGTGGAGTGTTTGGAGAGCAGTGCAAGCAAAGCTTGGATGTCAGATTGCAGTCAAAACGTGGACAGCCATTTGCTAGTGTTGAACCAAGGAATTTTGACTTTATCCCATAGGCGGTGAAGAGGCTTTGAGGTTCTGAGAATGAATATAGTACATTTTCTTTAGGTACTGTGATTTATATATAGTTGTTTACAATGGCTTTTCAGGCATATAGTGTTCCCTACTCCAATCCCACCGCCTTATTCCCATCACTATATATCTTGATTTCTTTCATTTAACTGCAACCCATGGAGTGTTCCTGAAGAGCTGGCAGTGAAGGATGGGAGGGATTAAGGATCAGTGGACAGGTGTAGAGGAGGGACAGGTGTAGAGAGGAGAATCAGCGGGTTGTCGCCACTGTGCTCTTAAGGTATGACTCCAGAGCTACAGCTAGTAGGTTAATGGGTGGAACTTGGAGCTGCAGGGGTCTGAGCAGGCTGCTTGGGTACTCAAGGTACAACATGAGGAAACTGTGAGGGAAACTCTGTGTGTGTGTGTGTGTGTGTGTGTGTGTGTGTGTGTGTGTGTCTGTCTGTCTGTCTGTCTGTGTTTCTGTCTAGGCACTAATACAGATATGAATTCAGTGGTGGTGTTTTGATGTCTTTGGAGCATACACTTCCAAATGCTCAAGCAGAGGAAGTCATATGGAATATTCAAAAGATCAGCGGGAAGCACTGGGCAGTTTTCCTTGTTCGTATGGGGACAGTAGCCTAAGTCTTTGTATTGGTACTTTTCCAACATCTGAGTGGTGCCCCTGGGAGTGAGGCTCTAGAGATTATGCATCGGTTCATAAAACACCGGCCGTGTACAGTCAGGTCACTCTGGGTGGCAGCTCTGTGTTTAGCGATCTTCAAGCGGCTCGCCAGGCTCAGGTCCAGGCTTACGTCTGGGTTTGTCAGTAGCAAGGCTCCTGCTCCCTGAGTGCAGTGAGACTGAATTCTCCCCTGGCTGTAATCTCTATCTGCTTCCACAGAATTCATCGCCATGGAGCCCTCTGAAATCAACCAGGCTACTTCCTCTGAGTCACTCATTCAGTTCGTGTCAGGCTGGTGGTTGGTGGAGCGAGGGGGCGGCAGACACTAGGGGGTGGGGGAGAGAGTGACCACCACCCCTCCTTCTCTGGGGAGAGGGGATGAGGGTGTGTGTGTGGGGTCTTTACGTCCATGTTTGATTATGGGAGGGTGTTCAGAGCTTCATATGTTGTAAAGAGACATTGTAGGAAATGGTGGCACCCATGTCCTACGACAGATGATGACACATGGGTAAGAAAGTGCCAGAGCAGGGCCTGACTGAGGTATCAGGTTGGCTGTGAAGATGGTGGAACTCCTTAGTAGCTGACACAGCCTCAGGTCTCAGTATGCGCTCGGGAATCACTTCTGCTCTTGGCGGGACTTTCTGCTATCTTTATGGTTTCATAGGCCGTGACTTCCTAGAGGCTGTGGGGGAGGCAGAGGAAGAAAAAGCAGTGTTTCAGCTTGTCTCAAGAGTCTTCGGGCTTTCCTGAGTGTCTTGGATTTGGGGTACTAGTGTTGTGGGGCTTTAAGGGGCTGGTATGGGTAGTCTGGACCTACATGTCTACACAGGCTCTGTGTGAGTGGGCCATGATGGAATCCAATGACTGAATAGTTTCCTTTGCTCTTGGAGTTGAAAAGGGTAGAAACTTGGAAGCATGATAGTGTAGCCCCCAAGAATGTCCTTCTGACTTTGGTGATTGGGAATTATTGTTTGTTTTGGGGCCATACCTGATGGTGCTCAGGGCTCTGTGCTTAGGGATCACTCTGGCAGGGCATGGGGGGTGTTAGGGAGCCGCTGGGGTCCCCAGCAATACCAGGGAACAAGTTCCCTTCTACCTCTGAAGCAGGCGGGAATGGATGAAGATTCAGGAACCCAGCACAGTTTTAAAAGACTTTACTCTCGCAGGTTCTGGTATACAATCCAACAATGGGAAAAACCTCAAACTTAAGTTCCTAGCTGGGCTCTGGCTAGGAACTTAAGGTTTAGAACCCTAGTCCAAGATGTAGGTTTAGAACCCTAGTCTAAGATAGCCGCTACCACGTGCTAAGACCTAACAAGGAAGAGAACGGAGAGGAGAGGGAGAAGGCAAGGAGGAGCCAAAATGGCAAAAAGGGGCTTTCTCCTTTCTTCTAGCTTATTTTATAGCTGGAAGCCTGCCCGAACCTTCCAGCCCAGCCCACGGTTGGGCTATCTTGATGAAGCCAAGTAAATGACCCTTTTGAAATGCAGATCTTTAGGTGAGCCCTTTGTCTCAAGCTTCACAAAAGCCAGAGCTGATTCCCTGAGGCAAAATCTCCCTAGCAGAGTTGGGAGGGGCTGCATCTCTGAACCAGAAAGCAGTTCAGAATGTAATTTGTAGGAAATGGCATTAATGCTTTTTACCATGAATACATAGCCAGCTGTTTTCAGACTCTAAATACCACTAAGGTCCAAAATTCATTAGAATAATTCATTTTGGCATTACCTTTAGAATCAGAGACACCTTAGTTTTTCCAGAGCGCACTGGCATGTTTCTTTGAACTAGGAGAACTGATTACATTATGGTTGATCCAATGTGGCCAAGTATTCTTGGAATATCTACATGTATGTCCCTTGCGGGGACCTGTGGGAGCAGGAAGAGAGGAAAAAATATTTATGCCACACATCCAAAACAGCAAGAACAACCGGTGCTGGTGTGGATGCAGGAAAAAGGGACTCTCATCTACTGTTGGTGGGAGTGCCGATTGGTCCAGCCCTTTTGGAAAACAATATGGGCATTCCTCCGAAAACTAGATATTGAGCTCCCATTTGACCCAGCAATAGCACTCTTGGGAATATACCCTAGAGATCAAAAAACACATAGCAGAAACACTATCTATACTTCTTTATTCATCGCTGCGCTGTTCACAATAGCTAGAATCTGGAAACAACCTAAATGCCCGAGAACAGAAAACTGGCTAAAGAAACTGTGGTACATCTAAACAATGGAATACTATGCAGCTGTCAGAAAAGACAAAAATTGTGAAATTTACCTACAAATGGATGGACATGGAGACTATCATGCTGAGTGAAATTAGTCAGAAGGAAAAAGACAGCTATAGAATGACTGCATTCATTAATGGGATATAAATATATACCAGTGTTTTACTGAGTGTGGGAAATGGTAATGTCAGATTTGAACTCACCATTGAATATACACAAAGAGACTTACATGATAAATCCTAAATGTCTGCAAGGCTAGCCGCAATGTGTAAAAAGAAGAGGGAGAGAGATGCAGAGACAGAGAGAGAAAGAGAGGAAAAGGGGGTACCTGCTATTGAGGCAGCCTGGGGCTGGGCGGGAGGGGGGGGGTACATTGGTGGTGGGAATGGGGCACTGGTGGAGGGATGGGTGCTGGAATACTGTATTACAAGAACCAATTATGAACACCTTTGTGACTAACTGTATGTTTCACTGTGGTATAATAAAAAATTAAAAAAATATTTATGCCATATAAAATTATGAAATCAATCCAATTCTGCCCAAGCTCCCATTGTGTCTGCCCTGAGGATTCCCTAAAGGCAGGGAGTAGCTCTTCACATAAGCTAAGTATAGCTGGAGCCTAAGGCTCAGTAGGGTGTGTCATCCAACAGGGGAGCAAGTGTGATGATGGGAATCAAACCACAATTGGCCACGTGCAAAAGAAGCTCCTTCCTGTGAATGCCGTACTTCCTGTGAGTGCCTTACTTCCTGTAAGCGCCTTACTTCCTGTAAGCGCCTTACTTCCTGTAAGCGCCTTACTTCCTGTGAGCGCCTTTACTTCCTGTAAGCGCCTTACTTTCTGTGCTGTCAGCAGGCCCATGCCTGTGATGTTTGGTCAGTATTATATTCTTACCAAAGCTGTGATGGAACCATCCCCACCAAACAGGTAGTTCATGTTGTTCACAAATGAACCGTGTTATCTACATGTTCTTAGAATCTCTCTACTGGGATGCCAAGACAATTTCAATACCAGCTAAACTAGTCAACCAGGTGATAGATGAACTTTCCATCTGAAAAACTGATTTCTCTGTTATCAATGAGCAGAAGAATATCTGACACTAAGGGATGCTGGGGAGGCCTAGAGCAGTGACACCTTGTTAGGGTGGCAAGCCTTGACTTTCTTTTGGCAGGGAGGTGATGGGTGGAGGGTGGCAGACGAACAGTGTTTAGAAGGGAAAGGGCACATCCTGGTGGTTCTGGGCCTCTAATGAACTGGTAAGACAGGCACCTTATCCACGGTACCATCTCTCCAACCCCAAGTTTTCCCAGGGAATGCTGGGATATGGAGGGGCAGTAGAGAGTCATGGGAAGGGGAAGCAGAGGGTTCACGCCTTTGGCATTCTTGTTCCAGGAGCTGGAGGAACAGTCATTGACTCCAGCTTTGGGGAGGATAAATTTTCAATATTCTTAAAGCATTAAAGCATCATGTTGTATTTTCTTGTTTTTCTTACTTTAGAATATTCAGATCTTCAATGGCAGGAGAAGGAGTTGTCAGAAGACCGAGATGAATTTTAACACTATTCTGGAAGAGATTCTTATTAAAAGGTCACAGCAGAAAAAAGAAGACATCACCCTTAAACTACAAAGAGAGACTCTTTGTGCTGACAAAGTCCATGCTAAGCTATTATGAGGGTCGAGCAGAGGTAGGAGACGATCAAGATTTCTTTGTTGCTTTCCCATGATGCCTCCTCTTGTTTTTGGGTAAACTTGGGGGCTTACTCCGGGCTCTGCGCTCAGGGATCACACACGGTGCACACGAGGGTCCGTATCAGATGCTGGGGATCAAATCCATCTTGGCCACGTGAAAGACAGCGCCCTCCCTGCTGTATGACGGCTCCAGCCACCATGAGGCGTCTCTTTTAAGATGCTGTTTCCTGGACCTTGCAACCACATGGAAAAAGCTTTGGGACAATAAAGTTAGAGTTATAATTTATTATCATTTGGAGTCAATCCCCGGCATTTGGAGTTGAAGGAGCAGTTTTTGGGCATGAATAGAAATAATTCACAAGTCTGTTAGTCTTAGGTTTAGTAAGCATGGATATACATTTTATATCAGCCTATGGAATTAATATATTAAAGTAAATTGCTACATCAGTTGTAGATCCTTGTAATATTTATTTTTATTTATTTATTTATTTATTTATTTTTTTGCTTTTTTGGGTCACACCCAGCAATGCTCAGGGGTTTCTCCTGGCTCTGCACTCACGAATTCCTTTTGGCGGTGCTTGGGGGACCATATGGGATGCCAGGGATCGAACCCGGCTGGCACAGGCCGGCTGCATGCAAGGCAAATGCCCTACCGCTGGGCTATCGCTCCGGCCCGATCCTTGTAATATTTATTAAGCATACGGTAATGTTGCAGTGTCCCTATATCTGAGGTTAATTATAATCCCCCTGGTGGATTTGTGAAGCTGTGAATTGAACATGTGCTATGTTTTATCCCCTATATGTACATCTATGATAAAATGTGACTAATGAGTTAGATACAGCAAACAGCTGATGACAAAATCTAATAATAAAATAGAACACTGATAACATACTGTAAATGAAAGTTGCCTGAATATGTTTTATCTCAAAATATCTATTCGTGTGTCATATTTTTTGAACCATTGACTGAATAATGGAAATTAAAAAATTGAAGCCAGGGCTCAGTTGGACTGTTGTACTGTGAGCGTGGCCTTTCTGATCAAAGTCTCTGGCAGATAGGATCCCGTCTATGTCTGCTGCTTGGTATGGCTGTTTATTATTATTATTATTATTATTATTATTTTGCTTTTTTGGGTCACACCTGGCGATGCTCAGGGGTTACTCCTGGCTCTGCACTCAGGAATTACTCCTGGCAATGCTCGGGGGACCATATGGGATGCCGGGGATCGAACCCAGGCCAGCACAGGCCATCAGCGCGCAAGGCAACGCCCTACCCGCTGGGCCATCGCTCCAGCCCCTATTATTGAGTGAATGTTACTTGATATATATTCAGTGACATACTTGTTATAGATTCAGTGACTTGGTGTATAACCGAATAGTGACTCAGTGACATCGACTTAAAGCAACATCAGCTTGGTTTTTTTTCTTTTGTCAGGCTAAGCAGAGTTCTGTTTTTTCTCATCCCCCTTGGTTGCTGCTGCTGTTGGTGTGGTTTGCGCCAGTTTGCGGGTACACACATTCAGCTATAGAGCTTGTGGGGATCACACAGCAGGCGGGTGCTTTGGTTTGGGTTTTGGTGTCTGCTCGTGTGCTCACCTTGGGATCACCCTCTTTTATTTGAGGCCATGCAAGCTGGTTGCAGACCTCAGTGTGGGGTTACACGTCCTGACTGTCGTGCTTGGGCCTCTTTTTAGTGCTGGTGTCTTGTCTTCTCCCTGCTGTCACGCTTTCCCTCTGTACCTTTGCTTATTAGGTGCCACCTCCTTGGAGTGAGATATACCTCCACCTGCCTTCAGGGATCTGCTGTTCCAATGACTTTCAGCTTCTTTTTTCTTTTTAAGGTTTTTTGGGTTGCACCCAGCAATGCTCAGGGCTTACTCTTGGCTCTGTGCTCAGGAATCAGTCCTGGTGGGGTTGGAGGGACCATACTGGGTGCTGGGGATCAAGCCTGGGTCAGCCGTGTGCAAGGCCAGGCAAGCATTCTTCCCTAGTCCTATTGCTTCTCATGCTGTACTGTCACTCTGGTTCCTGGTCGATGCGTGCTTTTCTGATTCAGTTTAAGCATCAGCTTCTCTGAAGCATTTCTTATGTCTTTTCTTCCGAAGACAGAATCCTCCTTCTCACTTCAGCCCTCTGTGCCGGGGTGTTTAGTTTGTTGTTTTGGGTTACACCCCGCAGTGGTCAGGGCTTGCTTCTGGCTCTGTGTTCAGGGATTGTTCTTGGTTGGGGGCGGGGGCAGAGCAATAGCACAGTGGGTCCCGGGCGTTTGCCTTGCACACGATTTACCTGGATTCAATCCCCGTATTCCATATGGTCCCCTGAGCACTGCCAGGAGTAATTCTTGAGCTAAGAGCCAGGAGTAACCCCTGAGCGTCGCTGAGTATGACCTCCCCACCTCCAAAAAAAAATTCCTGGTGGGGCTTGGAGGGATCTTATGGGGTGCTGGGGAACCCAGGCTGGCTGCATGCAAGACAAGTGCCCTACCTGCTGTACTATTGCTCTGCCCTCTAGGGCATATTTTTATTATGCTTACTGCCAGGATTTATTTACTTATTATTTTCCTTTTGGACTTTAAGTTCATTGTGGGCAGCGCCTCTGTCCATCTTTACAGTTCCGAGGGCCTAGTGTGGAAGTGGGTATTTGGTTCATGTTGGGTGCTGTGTAGGTCAAGGAGAGGTGATACATGTCACCCCTAAGATCCTGGCGGGGTGGGGTTTTCCTAAATGTTCCCCCATGATCCTGACAGTCTGAGAGTTCCCTGATCTGCTGACGAGTGGAAGAGGATAGAACTTTCTAGCCTGACTCTAGGCTCAGGGCCCTTCATGCCACAGTGCCTCCCCTTATCATTTTGTCCCAAAGATCCATGAATCTGTGCATTCATTTATGGAGTAGGAGGAAGCTTGGACCAGTCCCAGTGGTGCTCAGGGACTGATCTTGGCCCTGTGCTCAGGGGGAACTTTTGGAGTTGCTTGGGGACCATATGTAGTGCCGGGGATCCAAACCGGGGCCAGCTGCATGCGAGGCAAACGCTCTCTGCGTTTGCTTTTTGCCGGTGGTCAGGGGCTTCTTGCTCTGTGCCCAGAGGACCATATGGGATACCAGGGATCAATGGGGGGGTCACACCCATACAAGGCAAGTGCCTACCACTCTACATCTCTCCAGCCAAAGGGAAGCACCTAACACCTGTACCCCAAATCATGCATTTTTTAAATAATGTGAGACCTGTAATTTTAGTCTTTTGCCCAATTTATTTATTGATTGCTTTTTGGGCCACACTCAGCATGCTCCAGGCATACTCCTGGCTCTGTGTTCAGAGATCTCTCTTGGCATGTCTCAGGGCACTGTTTGGAGTTTAAGGGATTGAATTTGGGTCAGTTGCATGGAAGGAAAGCCCCATACCCACTGTCTTATCTCTCTGGCCCCGCTCTTCTGCCTGATATAACATTGAGTATGATAGAGGTAGTAAGTTGCAAGTAAGGTGGCACTATACTTGCGGAAGAACCTCTCCTTTCTCTGTTGGGGTGGCTGGGTCCCTTGGCATTGTATTCTCGACCAATCCTGGGAACCTGGAGAGTCTTAGAGATACAGGAATGAGAGCCTGCTAAGCCTGGGTGACACCAGTTCCCCCTCAGGGCATCCTCAGACTGAGTGGATTTTATCTGGGAGCTGTCTGATTATAGGGCCCTCTATTTCTCATCTGAAATGGCCATCTTTCAGCAGCTCCTCGGAACCTAGGAAGTGTGGCGTAAGAAAAATGATTTCTTGCTCTAGGACGCTTGGATTCATTTGCACCAGACTTTAAAGATGACCAGTTTGTCCATCATGTGAACAACAGGAAAAGCTCAGAATATAGAATAGAAATTTGGTGGTAGGCTAGGGAATATTTATTTACTTTCATTTATTGTCCTTGGGGCACACCCATTACTACACAGGGCTACCCCCAGCTCAGTGCTTGGGGAACTTGCGGTGCCATTGATTCAACTCAGGAGACAGACTGAAAGAGGAAGCACCACAGTGTTTTGCTCAGAAAGTGGCACTAAGTTAATTCAATACAGAATGCCTGGCAGTTTTCGGTGTTAGCAGAAAGTCAGATTTCCTTCAGAGTTTTACTTAGCTAGTCTTCTCACTGAATATATTAAAAGATGGCTCTCGAACCCTGCCAGTTATGAAAAGAACAATTCCTGGACCACTTGGAAATGGGACCTTGGTTGAAATAAACCTATGGTGTTTCCCCCACTGCTCTTCTCCTCCTGCCTTTGTCCTCTAAGGAAGTCATGTTAACTATCTGTATTTTTTTTAATGTGTATGAGTTTTTTGTCTGTTTTTGGCCACACCCAGCATATCAATCCTGGCTCTATGCTCAGGGATCACTCCTGGTAGTGCTCTGGGGACCACATGTGGCTGAAGGCCACACGTGTCAGGGACCGAACCTGGTTTGGCCTCATGCAAGTAAATGCCCTCTCTGCTGTACTATTGCTCTGGTCCTGTTTTGTTTTTTTTAAGAACTCTATTTGACATTATGAATTTTATAACCCAATACTTCATGAGCCAATGGACTAATTTCTTAGAATTAAGAATAGCCATTGGGCCATTTCTTAGATATTTTGAAGCATCTTCTGCCCCTAGTAGTTCCTATTACATGTTTGTTGATGGAGATAAGTATGATAGCACTTATCTATAGAGATAATAATAATGTTTATCCTGACCAGGGAGATAGTTCAGCAGCTTCGATGCCATTCATTCTTTGCATGCAGTTGTCTGAGTTTGATCTCCAGCACTGCAGGGTCCCTGGAATGACCCATGAGCATCAAGCCGATAGTATCCCCTGACTACTTCTAGGTATGATCCAACACCCTCCCCCCCAAAAAAAGGGGTAAAATTACTAAGTTTTTAATGGAAATGTTACTGGTGCCCGCTCGAGCAAATCGACAAATAATGGGATGTCAAGTGATCAAGTGAACAGCAACAGCATTGAACACATATATAGATATGAATGCAAGGGGTAGGGAAGGTGTCTACCAGTTCATTGATGGACTTACGGTCAGTGTGGGATGATATACCCATTCCATAAAGGGAAGGGGATGTACCGAGTCCTCAAGGTATTTGGGTCCTTGGTGTGTTCTAGGGAACAGTCCTATTCTAGACTTGTATAGATTATAAAACTGATATGTACCCATTCAAGGTGCTAATTAATTTGTTTAGTAATAAAGAGCAAGAGCCATCATACAGTTTTATTTCTTTCAATAAAATTTTCCTCCGGGCGGGGGCAGGCTGGAGAGGTAGTACAGCAGGTAGGGCACTTGTCTTACATGCAACTGACCAGGTTCTGTCTGCAGTACACCATAGGTCTCCTAAGCCTCACCAGGAATTACCGCTGGGCACAGATCCAGGAGTAAAATCTGAACGCAGTTGAGTGTAGCCCCAAAACAAAAACAATTTCTAAATTTTCTGTGTGAAGGATTGATCCTGGGGCCTTGCACAGGCAAGACAGGTGCTTCATCATTAAGCAGCATCCCAGTGTTGCTTTCCATAAAGTGCCGTGGGGTAGCCTGGATGCCGCTCCCAGTAATGTTTGGCCAACTGAGCCGGAAAGCTCAATGCTTGGGCCTGGTGGTCCTGGGTGCCGCCAGGGCCACACCTAGAGGTGCAGGGTCTTGCATGCTCCCTGACCCCTGAAATATCGCCCTGGCCCCAGTCCTACAGTTTCAGAGTTTGAAAGAGCTTTTCTATCTATCTATCTATCTATCTATCTATCTATCTATCTATCTATCTATCTATCTATCTATCTATCTATCTATCTATCTATCTATCTATCTATCTATCTATCTATCTATCTATCTATCTATCTATCTATCTATCATCTATCTATCTCTCTATCTCTCTATCTCTCTTTCTCTCTATCATCTATCTCTCTTTCTCTCTATCATCTATCTCTCTATCTCTCTATCATCTGTCTGTCTGTCTATCTATCTATCTATCTATCTATCTATCTATCTATCTATCTATCTATCTATCTATCTATCTATCTATCCATCCATCCATCCATCCATCCATCCATCCATCCATCCATCCATCCATCCATCCATTCATCCATCCATCCATCCATCCATCCATCCATCCATCCATCCATCTATCTACTTATTTGCTTTTTTGGGTCACACCCGGCGACGCTCAGGGGGGTTACTCCTGGCTCTTTGCTCAGGAATTACTCCTGGCGGTGCTCAGGGACCATATGGGATGCCGGGGATCGAACCCAGGTCGACAGCATGCAAGGCAAATGCCCCCTCCCGCTGGGCCATCGCTCTGGCCCCTGAAAGAGCTTTAAAGACACCTGAAGTGTTCGCCTGTGCGTGTCTATGGCCATACTCTGAGTGCACTTGGTCTTGTTTAAAACATTCATCTGTAGGGGCTGCAGCACTAGCACAGCGGGTATGGCATTTGCCTTGCACCAGGCCGACTTGGCTTCCATCCCAGCATCCCATATGGTCCCCTGAGCATTGCTAGCACTATTCCTGAGTGCCAGGTTCCTGGGTGGGACCCAAAAAGCAAAAACAAAAAGGCAAACCATTCATCTGTGGAAACTTGGGCCCAGGTACTGATTCTCTTAGGTCACGCAATAAACTGCTGGTGAAGCCGGATCAAAACACAGATCTGCGTTTTCCTGACTCAGCTGCCCGCTAACGCTGCCCGCGTGCTGAAAGCACCCACGCACTGTTATTTGTTGCATGGCACTCCGCTAATTTGTTGTGGCCTCACGTCATTTGCATACAGCTTTAGTGCCTGTGTACAGAAAGGGTGGATGGAGGAATTAGAACAGGCGAGATGGCGCTTATGAGGTTGAGCCTTGAGTCAGCTGCCGCTGTGCTGGGCCACATCCATGCTGGCAGACGTCCTGCAGTTGCAACCGCTCGACCACGGAAGGGTCCTCCTGCTACCCAGAGTTCAGATCCTCACATGCCACTGATGTTGGCAGTGCCAGTATCCAGGGCTCGGGACCTGCCTTTGGGTTTGCTGGTGTCACACAGGGCTCCGGCACTGCGCCATCTCAGCTTGCTGCCGTGGTATGCAGCATGTTTTCTGTAGCTGCTTTTGCGTACAGACTCCCTTGTCCTGGGCCTTTCCATGGACTCTGAGAGCTGGAGAGCGAGCAGTGCGACGGAGCTCTATGCTATGAACAGAGGAACTGGGGACGACCACGTCAGCTGCCTTCTCTGAAGTCACACCCCGTTTGCCGAGCTGCACCCCGCCCGCTTATCTTTCTGGCTAATGTGCTATCTGTTAGACCACACTGTCTCCTTCCCACAGGGTGACTTCCTTAACACTAACTTCAGTGACCACCTCTGCGTGCATTTCCTTCCTCCTTTCCTTCTTCAGCTTTAGAGAGCAGACCTCTTAACACTTGTTGATTTTTTCTCTTCTCAGGGCACCCCAGTGAGTTGGTAGGAGCCCTGAGGCTTTAAGTAATGCAGAAAAAGAAGGGGCGGAGGTGGTGGCTCGCCTCGGTGGGAGAGTACTTGCCTTGCTTTGTGTAAGGCCCTGGGTTTGACCCCCGAGCCTCATGGCAGGCACTTCCCCTCACCCCGAGACACAGAAACACTGTTTTCTGTTAACAACTTTGCTATGAAAGACTGTTTCTAGTAAGTTTACTCCAAATTAGGAGAAGTCAAATTTCTGTAAATGCACATATATGAAGCATACAAATATGTAAAAGTCTGTACTTTATATGCTCAGGGGGTGCTGTTAAATCCTTGTCTGAGGATGTTAGTTATTAGCTGTGCAGGATGGAGGTGGATGAGGGCTGCTGGAAGAGCATATGGAACTAAGGACATAAGCTTTCCAAAGTGACAGTAGTACAGTAGGACACAGCGGGAGGAATGGATTCAAACCCAGCCTTGGGGATTCCAAAGGCACCCCAGTGTTCTCCACTCTGAATCTTTACTTTTCTCTTTTGATTGAATTAATGCAACAAAACTATGTGATGTGCTTGCTTTGTTGGAGAGAGGGAGGGGGAGTAGAAAGGGACAGGAGGAGGGGGAAGGGCCTGCCCTCTCACTCCCAGCTCCTGACCTGGCCCTTCCCTGGTGCTCAGCTCTGCCTCAGTAGGATGGGCTGGAACAGGGAGGGGCAGGGAAAGACTCACATTCTCTCTCTCTCTTGTGTGTGTGTGTGTGTGTGTGTGTGTGTGTGTGTGTGTCTTCTGGACTGCTTTATATTTTTAATTAAAGCAAAGTTTAGGGGCAGGGAAGGGCTCACATTCTGTGTGTGTGTGTGTGTGTGTGTGTGTGTGTGTGTGTGTGTGTGTGTCTTCTGGACTGCTTTATATTTTTAGTTAAAGCAAATAATTTTGGACCACACCCAGGGCTAAGGAATCACGCCTGGCAGTGTTGGGGACCATGAGGGGTTTCAGGGATAGATTCAGGGTGGGCCACTAGCAGGGCAAGCACCCTTATTAGCTTTCTAGCCCCTTGATATTTTTTTCTTATTATGATAAAATATCCATAACATAGAATTTACTGTTGTAATCATCTTATTGTTATTATTTTGTTTTTGATTATTGGGGCACATCCGGCAGTCTTCAGGTGAGGCTTCTGGCTGGGTGCTTAGTGGCTGCTCCTGGTGGTGCTTGGGAGACCATGTGACGCCAGGGATTGGGCCTGTCCCTCTCTCATGCAGAGCTGCACTCAGCTCATTGGTCCCTCTCTCCAGCCCATTGTAACTGTATAAAACACACAACTGATGGTACTTAGTGCATTTACAATGTGCAGCCGTTGTTGCTAACTCCAGGGCACTTTCATTACCCCAGGCTGAAGTCCTGTGGCCCTTAAACAGTTAATCCCTGATTTCCCCCCCACCTCTGAATCCCTGACCATTATCCAGCTCCTTTCTTTAAGACGGTGCCTTTCCCAGGTATTTACTATAAGAAGGCGCATGTGCCCTTTGTGCCGGACTATTTTCCCTTTAGTTTAGTATTTCCAAGCTCCAGTCCTTAGCGTCATCTCCCTGACCCTGCACAGCCTTCTTCAGGACTTGTTAATATCTTTCTTATTGGTTCTGTTCATCTTAGTTGGTGTTAATGGTTTCTTGGTTTTGGTTTTGCTTTCTTTTTGTTGCTTTTATTGCCAGGGAGTGGGGTGGGTGTTTGGGCCATGTCAGTGCATACTCAAGGACTACTCTCAGCGTGGTACTCTCAGCCGTGCTCAACGGACCCTGCGGTGCCAGGGATGGAAGCCAGGGTTCCTTCATGTAAATCATGTGCTCCTGCCCTTTGAACCATCTCCCCATCCCTTATTTACCTTTCTCCTAGGTTCATCTTTCACCTAGAGTTTTACAAATACTTAGAAACTTGCTATCTGGTTAAGAGCTTCATCTTTGGATTATTGATTTGTTTCTTTTTGAACTTTCTCCTTTGCTCTTATTTGAGGTTTTCTTTTTAATTTTGTTTTGGGACCAAACCTGGTGGTGCTGGGGATTATTTCAGTTTGTCTCCGTGTTGGGACATGTTCTTGGTGTTTGGGGAACCCTGTGGTGCGGAGATCACAACTGGGCTTCCTGCATGCAAAGCAGGCGCTCAGCTCTTTGTGCTGTCGGATCCCCTTAATTTGTGTTTTGTAGGCCACGCCAGGTGCTGCTCAGGGTTTACTTCTGGGCTGTGCACAGGGCTAATTCTAGGTGGCGCTGAGGATCCATGCAGCATTGACTACATGCAAAGCAAGCGTCGTAAGCCCAGTACTAGCTCTGCAGCCCCCTTATTTAACTTTTTTTTTCCATGAAGGGAACCATTGCGTGCATGTAAACATTTAACCCCTAGGAGTAAAAGGAGAAGTTCTGCTTTTTTTAGTGTTTGCCTGCTGGTGTGGGCAGGCTGCCAGCTGCAATCACAGAGTGCTGTGGAGTGAGCACAACATATTCAGTGATGTTCAAGGGTTACTCCCTTGCGGGACCTGGCCAGAGCTGGGGAGGGGCTGTGTGCAGGCTGCCTGCATCGTGCAGACTGGGCACTGGACCCTGGCATGGCTGCCAGGCACCCTTAGTCTGCGGCAAGGGCGGAAGACTAGAGGCACTTTTTTTGTCCAAGGGTCATTTCCATATTTCTAACATTGGTCACGGGCGTGTACAGGCAGCTAGGCCTTGGGCAGCCATGAGAGACAGATGTGTCTGTCACATGTCGGGACCACTACACAGGATTCTGTGTGACCTGTGGCCCAGATGATCCCCACTCCTGGTCAGGAGAGAAAATGATAGAATATTTAAAAAAAATTTTTTATTATACTACCGTGAGACATACAATTACAAAGGTGTTCATAATTGGTTCTTGGTAATACAGTATTCCAGCACCCCTCCCTCCACCAGTGCCCCATTCCCACCACCAATGTACCCCACCCCCTCCCACCCACCCCCCAGGCTGCCTCAATAGCAGGTAGCCCCCGTTTCCTCTCTCTCTCTCTCTCTCTCTCTCTCTCTCTCTCTCTCTCTCTCTCTGTGTCTGTCTCTGCATCTCTCTCCCTCTTGTTTTACACATTGTGGCTAGCCCTGCAGATATTTAGAGTTTATCACTTAAGTCTCTTTGTGTATATCCAATGGTGAGTTTTAATCTGCCATTACCATTTCCCACATTTAGTAAAACACTGGTATCTATTTATATACTATTAATGAATGCAGTTATTCTATATCTGTCTTTTTCCTTCTGACTAATTTCACTCAGCATGATAGTCTCCATGTCCATCCATTTGCAGGTAAATTTCATAATTTCATCTTTTCTGACAGCTGCATAGCATTCCTTAGTGTAGATGAACCACAGTTTCTTTAGCCAGTCCTCTGGGGCATTTAGGTTGTTTCCAGATTCTAGCTATAGTGAATAGCGCAGAGAGGAATAAAGAGGTACAGATAGTGTTTCTGCTATGTGTTTTTCGGTCTCTCGGGTATATTCCCAGGAGTACTATTGCTGGATCAAATGGGAGCTCAATGTCTAGTTTTCGGAGGAATGCCCATGTTATTTTCCAAAAGGGCTGGACCAGTCGGCACTCCCACCAACAGTGGATGAAAGTCCTTTTCCCCCACATCCATGCCAGCACCAGTTGTTCTTGCTGTTTTGGATGTGTGCCAGTCTCTGTGGTGTGAGATGGTACCTCATTGTTGTTCTGATTTGCATCTCCCTGATGATTAAAGATGAAGAGCACTTTTTCATATGCCTTTTGGCCATTCGAATTTCTTCTTTTTGGAATCTTCTGTTCATTTCTTCTCCCCATTTTTTGATGGGGTTGACAGTTTTTTTTTCTTGTGAAGTGCTACCAGTGCCTGATATATCCTGGATATTAACCCCTTGTCAGATGGGTATTGAGTGAATATCCTTTCCCACTCTGTGGATTGTCTTTGTATCTTGGTCACCGTTTCTTTTGAGGTGCAGAAGCTTTTCAATTTTATATAATCCCATTTGTTTATCTTTGCTTCCATTTGCTTGGTCAGTGGTGTGTCGTCTTTAAAAATACTTTTAGTTTCGATGCTGTAGAGCGTTTCTCCTATGTTTTCTTCGATGTACCTTATAGATTCATGTCTGATGTTGAGATCTAGAATCCATTTTGATCTGACTTTTGTGAATGGTGTTAGAAGGAGGTCTAAGTTCATTTTTTTACATGTAGCTGCCCAGTTTTTCCAGCACCACTTGTTGAAGAGGCTTTCTTTGCTCCACTTAATATTTTTTGCTTCTTTATCAAAGATTAAGTGGTTGTATATTTGAGAGTGTGTTTCAGGATATTGAGTTCTATTCCATAGGTCTACGGGTCTGTCTCTATACCAAGATCAGGGACAAGACAAGGCTGCCCACTCTCACCACTTCTATTCAATATAGTACTGGAAGTACTTGCCATAGCAATCAGGGAAGAAAAAGACATTAAGGGCATCCGGATAGGAAGGGAAGAAGCCAAGTTATCACTATTTGCAAATGACATGATATTATACCTGGAAACCCAAAACTCTCTACCAAGAGGCTCCTAGAAATAATACATTCCTATAGTAGAGTGGCAGGTTACAAAATCAATACCCAAAAGTCAATGGCCTTCCTATATGCAAACAGCGAAAGTGAAGAAAGGGACATTAAAGAAACTATCCCATTCACAATTGCGCCGCAGAAAATCAAATACCTAGGAATCAGTTTGACAAAGAATGTAAAGGATCTCTACAAAGAAAACTACAAAACGGTACTTCAGGAAATAAAAGAAGACCTGAGGAAATGGAGACACACTCCCTGCTCATGGATTGGAAGGATTAACATTATCAAAATGGTGATACTCCCTAGAGCTTTATACAAATTCAATGCGGTCCCTATAAAGATACCCATGATGTTCTTCAAATAAATTGAACAAACACTCCTGAAATCTGTATGGAATAATAACCCCCCACCGAATAGCTAAAGCAATCCTTGGGAAAAAGAAGATGGGAGGTATCACTTTCCCCAACCTCAAGCTCTACTACAGAGCAGTTGTAATTAAGAAAATGATAGAATGTTGATTGAGTATCTGCCACATATTAATCTTCTTCACAATCTGGTGAGGCCAGTTTTGCAGTCTTATTTTCGGGAAATACAGTGCTTAGAGAAGATATAACTAACTCAGTGATTCACAGCTAGTGAGCATCAAAATAAGAGTTTAAGCCAGATTTTTCCTTCCTCCTGAGCTCATTCAGTTCAGTTGTCTTTGACATAACTCTTTTGGGCGTCTCAAAGGTGTGACTTGTTGCAGGGGGCACTCACCAGGCTCCATGTATTATTGTGCATGTGACTCTATTACAGCACAACACTACTTGAAGCAAAATCAGCACAGGGAGAAGGCGAGTCGGCTGATGTTGGGAGGAAACCAGCCCCAGTTTTAAGTGTCCTTCCTCTGGGAAGTCGGAGACCATATTTTAGTGTCTAATTATTGCAGATTTTATGCCTGAGTTTTAAAATACTTAATTTTTATAAAGTTGTTCATGATTGGGTTTTAGGCATATAATGTTTCAACAACCTTCCCTTCACCAGGGTACATTCCCACCAATGTTTCAAGTTCCTGCCTCCCCCACACCACCTCCATAGCAGGCGCGCCTCTCTCTCTCCCCTTTTTGGCCTTATGATTTATAATACACATACTGAAAGGTCCTCAAGTATCCCTTTACCTGCTTTCAACACTCATGTCCTGTCCAAAATGATCATTTCCTACTATAGTGTCAAACTGGTCCTTTCTCTATCCTATCTGCCCTTTGCCCTGGCCCCGCACCACTCTTTTTTTGTTTAGCTTTGTGGATCATATTCAGTGATGTTCAAGGGTTACTCCTGGCAGTTTTCAGCGGACCATATGGGATGCTGGAGATCGAACCCAGGTTGGCCGTGTGCAAGGCAAATGCCCTACCTGCTGTACTATTGCTCTGCCCCCACCCCCACTCTTGTGGCAGACTTCCAGCCATTGACCAGTTCCTGCTGAACCCTGCTTTCCCTTATGCGATTTCTTTTTTCAGAAAAGTGGTTGTGACCAATATATGAAACTTTTGTTTTTTAACCATTGTGCTAGTATTACTAAAAAAGCAAGCTGTGATTATGGAATAAAAGACAATGTGTTGTGCAGGTGCATGGCCGTAAGATCTTACACATATACACTGTAATGATCATTGTAGGTCTAACAAACTGGGGTGACTGGTGGGGAATGGGAAATGGTAATGTCAGACTAGAACTCACCATTGAATGTACACATAAGACTTACATGTTAAACCATAAATATCTGTAGGGTAAGCCACAATATGTAAGTGAAGGGAGAGAGAGAAATACAGAGACAGAGATGGAGAGAGAGAGAGAAAGAGAGAAAGAAAAGGGGCCTGTTATAGAGGCAGACTGGGGGTGGGTGGGAGGGATTGTTATGGGAAGGGGCACTGGTGGAGGGATGGGTGCTGGAACATTGTATGACGGAGAACCAATTATGAACATCCTTGTAATTGTATATCTCTGGTGGTATAATTAAAAAAAATAAATAAAAGACAATGTGTTCATATACCCCAGCAACCAGTGTGAGAATGTGAGCTGTTGTGTACCAGGAAGCTCCTGGAGCCTCCATATCTAAGGTGTTTTGTTGGGGACTGTTGGTTCTGTAACTACCCTCTGCCGACCATTTATCTGAAGCCCAGATTCCACTGGAAATGCCAGAGTGCAACCTAAACCATGTTGCTTATGCAGTTTAAGTCAGCGACCAGTTCCTTATTACTGTTGCTGTTACTTATTTGTTCCTCCACTCTCCGCTTTCTTTTTTGTTGTTGTTCTTGCAAGGATCGTTTGGTTGTTGTTCTTGCTTGGGACCCAACATCCGACTGCACATGGTTTTTGCTGAGGAACTCACTCATTCTCTCTCTCTCTCTCTCTCTCTCTCTCTCTCTCTCTCTCTCTCTCCCCCTCTCCTTTACAGTACTAAATGTTCTTTTCTTTCCCCCAATATTTTATTATACCATCATGTAAATGTTCATTTTTAACAGCTTATTTTCTTCTTTCACATGTTCATATGTCCATGCTAAGTTATTTGATAATCACCAAGTACCCCCTATTTTCAACATGTTTCACTCCTTATTGTTTCTTTTTACTTGACATACATTGGTTCTTTAGAGTGAAAATGTTGATCTGTGTGAGGAGCAGGAAGTTACCCCATACCATGCCCACCACCAGATCCACCAGGACCCGGGTGCCACTTCTCTCCCACTGCCTGCCCTCAGCCGAGGTTCACCTCAGCTTCATCTCAGCTCTGTGGTCCCAGTTTCTCACACGTTCCAGGGGGCGCCTGCATGTGTTCTTGTGGGACCACCTCTTTGTTATGGTACTTGAGCACATTCCGATTATGGAGTTGATGGGGATGTTGCCCCCTACCCCCGGCTGTGGGAACAAGGAGCTTTTCTTAACAGAGCCAGGAATGGTGGGAAGCTCCCTTGAGTGCCCGTACCGCGTGCCAGCCCTAAGCTAACAGTGAAAAGACAGGGAGGCCTTTCTGAAAATGGCATTAAGCCAACAGTGAAAAGACAAGGAGGCCTTTCTGAAAATGGCATCACAGGCCTGCCCTGCTCACTCTCCTGCATCCAACCCAAGTGCCAAAATAAGGAAAAAAAGTTGAGAGAGGGCAGGAGTCACATCTGATTATCTTTTATGCCCTCGCCACCAGCCCTCCTCCCCCATTTTCTGCCTTCAGAGAACGTGATCCATGGCATGTTTTGCAGATTAGCCCCCAACATATCCGAATAAACCCCAACAGACGCTCAGTGCCTGAGCTGGTCTCTGCCCTTTTGGGAGGCCTCCGGGTCTCCAGGGTGAACCCAGAACCTTCAAGCTGTGATGAATTGTGGTGTTCGCCTCAGACCTTCTTGGGGGTGAATTTGTTTCCACAGTACTCTGTGACGTTGCAAAGCATCTGAAGACCTACGTTTGTAATATCAAGGTCTTTCCCCCTCTTCATGTCTTCAGTGGAAATATTCAGTACAGGCTCTTTCGTACCAGTGCCCCAGACTCTCCTCTTCAGACTCACTCAGACGTTACTGGACTTTGGAGAAGCAGAATGCTATCCCCTGGGGCCTCCTCGGTGTCTGGGCCACAGTGGGCAAAGGCTGACTGAGCAGGTGTCCTGGGACTTCACTCAGAGGCACATGCAGGGGCCTCTGCCCAGAGGAACAGTTCTGGAAATGAACCAGCCCACGGCCACCTGGCTAATACCACCTTCCTTTCATTATGACCAAACAGACTGAAAAACAAGCTCTCTTCTCTTTGTCTGGCCACGTCCCTCAGGTCTCAAGGGAGTGAGAAATGATTTCCCTGCTGTGATTTTGCATAAGTAATTTTCACGGCGACTTTTATGATTGGAAAAAAATTCTTTTTTTGCTTTTTTTTAAAGATGTACAGAGGTTACTCCTGGCTCTGCACTCAGGAATCACTCCTGGTGGTGCTCAGGGGACCATATGGGATGCCGGAGATCAAGCCTCATTTGGCCACATGCAAAGCAAATGCCCTACCTGCTCTACTATGGCTCCAGGCCCCCTTGAAAAAAAATTTTTCCCCCTTGAAATTTTTTAGGCTTAAGAAAATGTTCTTTTTCTTCTTGTCAACATTTTGATAGAAACCAGAGGCACTGGGTCTCCTGTCAGAACCCAGACTCTGTCGTTCCCAGAGACTATGGGCAGCAGTCATACCAATGAATGCAGAATAATGTAGAGAAATATGGTTTAAGAATTAATTTATGATTTATAGTTGGTAAATACTTAATGTGTATACCTATTTTATACATCTTGGATCATGTAAAATTTTCTTGGTTAAAATAGATCACAGTAGAGTTGAAGAGATAGTATGGCGGAGAGGGTGTTTTCTTTTGCTTACAGATAGCCTAGGTTCAGTCTTCAACACTCTGTGTTGAGACCATCAGGACTGATGCCTGCATGCAGAGTCAGAAGAAAGCCCTCAGTATAGCTGAGTATGGTCTTAAAACTAATATAAACAAATAAACAAAAAGTCAGAAATGGAAAAATTTAAGATACGCTGGTGTAGGGGTCAGAGAGATAATATAGCAGGTAAGTCACTTGCCTGGCATGTGGCTGTGACAGCTGAAAGCTTGGTTCAAATCTGTGGCACCACATAAGGTCCCCTGAACATCACCAGGGGCCAGTTCTGAACATAGAGCCAGGAACAGTCCCTGAGCACCTCCAGATATGTTCTTTTTGGGTCACACCCAGTGATGCTCAGGGGTTGTTCCTGGCTCTTTGCTCAGGAATTACTCCTGGCAGTGCTCGGGGGACCATATGGGATGCTGGGGATCAAACCCAGGTCTGCTGCGTGCAAGGCAAACACCCTACCCGCTGTGCAATCCTTCTGGCCCCATGATATGTTCTAAACCGACCCCTACCCCTTTAATAAAAAAGAAGCCTTGGTCTAGCTGATGTGAAGGAGGATGAGCACACTAAGTCACTCTGTGTCACCATGTCCTTCTCTGTGGAATAGGCACCATCACCTCCTCATGGCCCTTTTTGCTTGGATTCATGATATAGTTGATTTGATTCATTCTTAGTGGCATGTTCAGAGACCTTTTATTATTGCCAATTTCTTGCCCATGTCCACTTTCAGTTCCGCTGGACTGTCTCATCAGTATTTCCCAGTCTGTTATCAGTGCTGAGGTCTAACTACCTTCATAGGCCTCTCAAACCCAAAATGTCTGCAAAAGACTACAGAGATATGCACATCCTTTGGTGGCAGGAAGTCTGGATTTCATCCCTGGTGCTGAGCTTCATCAAGTGTATTCCTGTAGGCACAGAGCACTGTTGACTGTGGGCCTGGTGGTCTCTGAGCACTGCCAGATGGCCCAGGTAATCCTTGGCACCACAGGGGCCTCATAATGGCCCTAGCAATCAACCATCCATCCATAATGGCCTCACATTGCTGGAGGTAGCCCCCAGCTTCCCGAGGAGCATTTAAAAATGTCCCTTCCAGGCTCAAGATCCTTCAAAAGGTTCTATTAGCCTCAATTTTGATCTCAGA
Source organism: Cryptotis parvus (assembly GCA_021461705.1). Lineage (NCBI taxonomy): Eukaryota > Metazoa > Chordata > Mammalia > Eulipotyphla > Soricidae > Cryptotis > Cryptotis parvus. The sequence continues at coordinate 48,490 of JAJIBD010003541.1, forward strand.
ATCCCACAACACACCTGTGATCCAGCCACATGCCCTCCTGTTCACATTCTACAGTACCTTTTCTTTCTCTTTTCCCTCCCTCCAGCCTGTTGGGGATGTTTGTGGTCCCCAACAGTATTGTAATTCGTTGGATATCCTGGTCACACTCGGTCCAATGACCATCCCCTCCAGCTGCTGAACACAGAAACACTACCACCAATTCTTTGAAAGTCCAAAGCTTTACTTTTTCCAACTTTACTCCACACCAACTGCTACGCACACTCTCCATAGCAACCGGTGGCCAGACTCACACACTCCTATGTGCATGCCTATCCCCAAACTGCAAGAGCTAAAAACCTCTGCAGAGACTGGAGGCAGGGTGTAACCAAAGGTCAAAATTGGCTTTTGAGGTATATCCTAGTTTCCACTTACAAAATCCCCAGGGGTCCATACCTGCTTCCTTGGCTTAAGAGTTGCTAATGTAGAGGACTGTTCTTTTCCTCCCAGTCTAGTAAGCAATCATTTCAATATTATATTAGTTTTCTTTTATAAACACAGCAAGAAATACAGGCTTAGTAACTATACCCAAGATTAAATATATAGGGTGAACTTCCATAGGTAGATCACGTCGTATGATCCAAACTATGTTCTCTATGCCAGACTGATCATCTCCATCCTCCTCAGGGTCCTGTGGGGAACAACAGCCTTTCTTTGCTACAAGGCAAGTTTTTAGTGCTCTCCTCCACTGTAATGCCATTCATAGCTTGCCTTAGGTGAGACAAGCTGTTCTGACCTTTGCTCTGATCTTTGGGTCAGAACAGGGTTTATTCTAAGAGTAATCCCATTTCATAGCCAGGGTGGCTCTTTTCCTGGTACCATCCAGTCCCTCATAGGGACCCATATAGAGGATAGTCAAATCAATACGATGGCATTGAGACACCAGTTAGAAAATATGACAGGATGTCCAGGAGCAATGAATTCAGAGTAAAAGTAACTCACAAATATACTGCTCCCACTCTCCATTTGTGTTTATACAAGAACAAACTAGCTTATCCTAAACATATGCAAAAGGCTTACAGGAAGGAGAAAACAGTCCCTCATCAGCAATGCCAAAACCCAGGGCTACATCTGATAAGGGATTAATATCCAGGATATATCAGGCATGATAGAACTTTACAAGAAGAAAACAGCCAACCCCCATCAAAAAATGGGAAGAAGAAATGAACAGAAACTTTGTCAAAGAATAAATTTGAATGGCCAAAAGGCATATGAAAAAATGTTTGTCATCACTAATAATCAGGGAAATGCAAATCGAAACAACAGTGAGATATCATCTCACACCACGGAGACTGGCACACATCTAAAAGAGCAAGGGCAGCCAGTGCTGGTGCAGATGTGGGGAGAAAGGGACTCTCATCCATTGTTGGTGGGACTGTTGACTGGTACAGTCTTTTTGGAAAACAATATGGCCATTCCTCCAAAAACTATGAATTGAGCTTCTTTTTAACCCAGTAATACCACTCATGGGACTATGCCTGGGAGGCCAAAAACATACAGCAGATATACCATCTGCAGTTCTATGTTCATAGCAGCACTATTTACAATAGCCAGAATCTAGAAATAAACTGAGTGCCCGAGAACTGATGACTGGATAAAGAAACTGTGGTACAAAATTTGCCTATAAATGGGTGGACATGGAGAAGATTATGTTGAGTGAAATTAGCCAGAAGGAGAGAGACAGATACAGAATGACTGTGTTTATTTGTATAACATAAATATATATGTACATATTATGATACCAATTTCCAAGGTCACTGTATCACTGTATCACTGTCTTCCCGTTCTTCATCGATTTGCTCGAGCGGGCCCCAGTAACATCTCCATATGTCCTGTCTCATGCTAGTAGAGCCCAAGGGCATCTGCTTGCGCCAGGAACATAAAGAGCCACAATCCATTCGGAATGAGGTCTATAATTGTTACTGGTATTTGGCATATCAAATACAACACGGGTAGCTTGCCAGGCTCTGCCTTGCAGGTAGCATACTCTTACAGTCATCTCTAAGTCCAGCATTTAATGATGAACCGCGCGGCCCCTGCTTGAAGCCGGACTGTTATAGGCTGGTCTGCTGGGTGGAGTTCTGACGAGAGAGAAGTCGGATGTGGAAAATGGAGGCCCTCATGGAGTGGGGGGGTCGTCTGGCTTGTTGCAAGGCTCTGCTGGGCTGGTGGGCCAGGGCTAGAACCCGCCATCTCTCCTGGGCTTCTTGTGAGCAGCTGGGCACAGGGAGAGCAAGTAGCAGCTCTGCCCCATGTCTGTCTCTGGATCAGCATACCTGGGCCGATTAAAAAAGACTGCAGCAGGGTGGATTTTGATGAGCCAGACTGTGATAGGCTGGTCTGCTTGGTGGAGTTCTGACGAGAGAGAAGTCCTGATGTGGAAAATGGAGGCCCTCATGGAGTGGGGGGGTCGTCTGGCTTGTTGCAAGGCTCTGCTGGGCTGGCGGGCCAGGACTAGAACCCGCCATCTCTCCTGGGCTCCTTGTGAGCGGCTGGGCACTCACCTTGATCCAAAGTCAAGTGAAACATATATCAGGAGGTCTTGTCAAAGGTGGAAATTATCACAAACGTGTGGGAGTCAGAGGCTAGGTTAGACAGAAAATGGAACAGTGTGCTAACAATTGTCGAGGGTACTAATGCCAACCTAGAACTGAGCATTAAATACAGGCAAAAAGATACACATGACAACCCTTTAATGTATGTTCTGTAATCCATAGTCTGGAGGGAAAAGGAAAAGAGAAAGAGAGAAATGGAAAGAAATAAAGAACGTGCCATGGAGGAGGGCTGGGGGAGGGGGGGGGAACTGGGGACGTTGGTGGTGGGAGATGGGCACTGGTGGCAGGATGGATGCTGGAACACTGTATGACCAAAACCCAAATATGAACTTTTTAATTGTATATCTTTGTAATTGTAAAAATAAAAAATTTTAAAAAAAGAAACTGTGGTACATCTACAAATGGAATACTATGCAGCTGTTAGGTAAAACGAAGTTATGAAATTTGCCTATAAATGGATGGACATGGAGAGGATCATGCTGAGTGAAATTAGCCAGAGGGAAAAGGACAGATATAGAAAGACTACATTCATTTGTGGATATAAAAAATGTATGATGCTAATATCCAAGGCCAGGCAAAATATGGACCAGGAGGACTTGTCAGTGGGTGGAATCTATCACAAGTATGTGGGAATCAGGGGTTAGGTAAGACAGAGAAAGGAACAGTGTACTAATAATTATTGGAAATGGTAACACCAGCCTAGAACTGAGCATTGAATGTAGGCAAAGGGATATACATGATAACCTCTAAATATATGTATTGCAAGCCACAATGTGTAAGAGAAGGGGAGGGGGAAGAGGAGGAGGAGGAGGAGGAGCAAAGTGCCATAGAGGCAGGCTGGGGAGGGGGGGAGGGAATCAGGGACGTTAATGGGAAATGTGCACTGGTGAAGGGATGGGTTCTGGAAAACTGTATGACCAAAACCTGATCTTGAAGAGTTTTGTAATTGTATATCTAACGGTCGTATAATAAAATAAAACAAAAAACCTGGGACTAGTGAGTAGGGTGTGGCCAAACAAGTAATCCAACACCAGCCCATCATTTCACAGAGACCCCAGGCTTCTTCCCACCTTAAACCTGCACGAAAACAGATCTGTGTGCTCTGCTTAGCAGGTGTGTCTCATGTCTCTTCTCCCTGGGAGAGCTGACTTCTCTCCCTTCCAGTTTCTCCTGAGATAGAGCACCCTCAAAGCACTACTTCTCAGAGCACCCTCGGATCCCCTGGGCTAGGTTAGCCTCCTTTTGTACTCTCTTCTTGAGCTTTCATGGTCTACCCAGTCTGTATTTAATAAATTATTTCTAAAATTAGTCTTCCAATTTCTCGTTTTTTTTCTGAACTTCACAAGGCAGGTAAAGGCATCATCAGCTATTTAGTGGGTAAATGCTAAATGGTTGGTGAATGATTGAACAGGGAATGGACCAAACGGTGGAATATGATTAGTTTTGTCTTGAATCATGGGAAAGCGGTGAGTGAAAGGCATACGGTGAGATGTCTTTCCAGGTAGTGGGAGTTACAGAATCAAGTGAGAATTGGCTCAAGGGAAAATCGGGTTATGGCTATATCTAGTACATTTAATGCTGCTTTTCCTGAATGCAAGCAATTTCTCAAGGGAAGCTCTATGAGTGCTAAAGCCAGATGGGTCTGCTGTTTCGTGGGTCTGTCACTTATCAGCTGTGACACTGAGTTCTTGAAAAAAATGGTCATTTTCTGGGTAAATGAGGAAAGACCTGTTTAGCAAGACCTTTTGTATGCAGAAAGAATTTTTTAAAAAATTATATCATTTAGATCTCCCCACAGGTGTGTGTGTGACCCCTGCGTCTCCGAGGACCCAAGTTGCCCCAGGGAAGAGCAGAAACAACATCAACGGGAACCAAGGCAAACTGCCTTGGTTTCACCACAGACCCCTTGGGCCCTGCGCTTCTGGGACCGGCTGCAATCTCCCCCACAGGTGTGTGTGTGACCCCTGCGTCTCTGTGGACCCAAGTTGCCCCAGGGAAGAGCGGAAACTACATCAACGGGAACCAAGGCAAACTGCCTTGGTTTCACCGTGGACCCCCTTGGGCCCTGCGCTTCGGGACTGGCTGCAATCTTCCCCACAGGTGTGTGTGTGAGACCCCTGCATCTCTGCGGACCCAAGTTGCCCCAGGGAAGAGCGGAAACTCCATCAACGGGAACCAAGGCAAACTGCCTTGGTTTCACCGCTGGCCCCTTGGGCCCTGCGCTTCTGGGAACATCCCAAAACTCAAAACCGCGAGGGACGCATAGCGCGTCCGCCCGACCCTCTTACTACCTATCTTACATGAGGTACCAGTGAACCTTGGTTCCTACATCCCTTGCTACCCACCCAAACTCTGCAAACAGACCAGACACCTACTAACTGTACTATCTAGTTACCCAAGACCCCATATTTGCAACCTACAATAGTCATAATGGTAAAGCAACGCAAAATTCCATCAAGCTCTGTGAGTGAAGTCACTAGTCCAGATGAGCCAAGCAATACCAATGAGTTGTATAACCTCTCTGATAAGGAATTTCAGAAAGAAATGTTAAGGATTCATAAGGAATTCAAAGAAGCAATGGAATGCAAAATCAATAAAATACAAGAGGACATGATAGAAGAAGTGAGGAAAATGCAAATGGAAATGACAGATATTAAAAATGAGGTAAATGAAATGAAAAACACAGTGGAAAGCCATCATAACAGAATAATAGCTACTGAAGAAAGAATTAGTGATCTCGAAGACGAGTTCCAAAGATTCTCTACACAACACCAGAAGATAGAAAAAAAGACTCACAATAACCAAACAGACAACAAGAGATAATCGGGATGAAGCCAGAAGAAACAACATATGGATCATTGGGGTCCCAGAAGGCAAAGAAGAAAACCCTGATGAAGAAGAAACTGTCAAAGCCATATTTGCTGAGAAGTTCCCGGAACTAAAGAACGCTTGCCTCAAGATCCAGGAGGCCCGTAGGATACCAGCTAAAAGAAACCCCAACAAGAATACTCCAAGACACATCTTAATAAAAATGACAAAAACTATAGATAGAGATAGAATACTGAAAGCAGCAAGATCAAAGAAGGAAATCACATACAAAGGAACATCTCTAAGATTTACAGCAGACTTCTCTGATGAAACACTCCCTGCCCGAAAACAATGGTGGGATATTGTGAAAAGACTCAATGAACTGCAGGCCTCACCAAGAATTCTTTACCCGGTCAGACTCACATTCAGATATGAAGGAAAGATACACAACTTCATGGATAAGCAACAACTCAGGAACTTCATAGACTCAAAACCAACTTTAAAAGAAGGACTGAAGGGTCTACTGTAATACGACCAAACTCATAAGCACAACAAGCACAAACAGAAAGATGACACAAAATCTGATGACAATAATCTCTCTCAATGTCAATGGTCTAAATGCACCAATTAAGAGACACAGAGTAACAAAATGGATTAAAAAATTGAACCCGACATTCTGCTGTCTACAAGAAACGCACCTGAATAATCAGAACAAACACAGACTCAAAGTCAAAGGTTGGAAGACCATTCTCCAAGCAAACAACTCCTCCAAAAAGGCTGGTGTGGCTATATTAGTATCAGATAATATAGACTTCAGGCTGAAAAAGGTTAGAAGGGACAATGAAAGCCATTTCTTATTACTTAAGGGGTATGTACACCAGGAAGAAATTGCACTACTAAACATATATGCACCCAATGAGGGGCCAGCAAAATACATAAAACAACTGCTAAGAGACCTCAAAGAAGACATTAACAGTAGCACAATAGTAGTTGGAGACTTCAACACTGCTCTATCAACGATGGATAGATCAACAAGACTGAAACTCACCAAGGAAATATTAGCCCTGAAGGAAGAAATGGAAGAAAGAGAGCTAGTGGATATATACAGGGCTTTTCATGCCAAAAAAGCTGAATACACGTTTTTCTCTAGTGCACATGGAACATTCTCCAAGATAGATCACATGCTGAGCCACAAAGCATACCTCAATAAAATAAAAAAGATAGAAATTGTGTCAGCTATCTTTTCAGACCATGATGCACTGAAAATGGAAGTTAACCATACACAGAAACAGGGAGTCAAACCAAACACCTGGAAACTGAACAGCTCACTCCAGAACAACAAATGGGTCATAGAAGAAATCAAACAGGAAATCCAAAGATTTCTGGAAACAAATGAAAATGAAGACACCAACTATAAGAACTTGTGGGACACGGCAAAAGCCGTGTTAAGAGGGAAGTTTATAGCTCTGCAAGCATTCATCAGGAAACAAGAAAGGGCCCACATAAATAACTTGACTACACAGCTGAAGACATTAGAAAAAGACCAACAAAAGGAGCCCAACCCAGGCAGAAAAAAAGGAAATAATAAAACTTAGAGAGGAAATCAATGAGTTGGAAACCAAAAAAACAATCCAAAAGATTAATGAAACCAAGAGCTGGTTTTTTGAAAAAAATAAACAAGATTGACAAACCATTGGCAAGACTTGTAAGGACAGGGAAAGAGGGAACCCAAATAAACAGAATCAGAAATAAAAAGAGTAACATCACAACAGAAACCACAGAAATCCAAAAGATCATCAGAGATTACTTTGAGAGCCTGTATGCCGTGATACATGAGAATCTAGAAGAAATGGATCAATTCCTGAAGTCCTATATAACCTCCCACGGCTGAAACAAGAAGACCTCCAATACCTGAATAAGCCTATCACCATTGAGGAAATAGAAACAGTAATTAAAAGTCTGCCCAAACACAAAAGCCCAGGTCCAGATGGATTCCCTAGTGAACTCTACCAAACCTTTAAGGAGGACCTACTGCCAGTCCTTTTCAAGCTCTTCCAGGAAATAAAAGAAACAGAAACACTCCCAAACAGCTTCTACGAGGTACATATCACCCTGATACCCAAAGCAGGGAGAGACAACACAAATAAAGAAAACTACAGACCAATATCCCTGATGAACACAGATGCTGGGATCTTCAACAAAATACTAGCAAACAGAATCCAAAGACTCATCAAGAAGATTATACATCATGACCAAGTCGGATTCATCCCGGGAATGCAAGGATGGTTCAACATTCGCAAGTCCATCAACATAATACATCATATCAATAAGAGAAAAAATAAAAACCATATGATCCTATCAATAGACGCAGAGAAAGCATTTGATAAGATCCAGCACCCTTTCATGATTAAAACCCTCCAAAATATGGGAATTGAAGGGACTTTCCTCAAGATAGTTACAGCCATCTACCAAAAGCCCACAGCGAGCATCATTCTAAATGGGGAAAAGTTGAAAGCCTTCCCCTGAGATCAGGAACAAGACAAGGTTGCCCACTCTCACCTCTTTTATTCAGTATAGTACTGGAAGTACTTGCCATAGCAATCAGAGAAGAAAAGGGCATCAAGGGCATCCAGATGGGCAAGGAAGAAAGCAAGCTATCATTATTTGCAGATGACATGATATACCTAGAGAACCCTAAACTCTCTACCAAGAAACTCCTAGAAACAATAGACGCATATAGTAGAGGGGCAGGATACAAAATCAACACCCAAAAGTCGGTGGCTTTCCTATATACAAATAACTGAAAGAGAAGAAAGGGATATTAAGGAAACAATTCCATTCACAATTGTGCCACAGAAAATCAAATACCTAGGAATCAACTTACCCAAAGTGTGTAAAGGACCTGTACAAAGAAAACTACAAGACACTGCTCCAAGAGATAAAAGAGGACACAAGGAAATGGAAACATATTCCCTGCTCATGGATGGGGGAGAATCAACATTGTCCAAATGGTAATACTCCCTAGAGCTCTGTACAGATTCAATGCAGTCTCTATAACGATACCCATGGCATTCTTCAAAGAAATTGACCAAACACTCCTGAAATTTGTATGGAACAATAAACCCCCAAGGATAGCTAAAAGCAATCCTCGGGCAAAAGAAGATGGGGGCATCACCTTTCCCAAATTCAAACTGTACTATAAGGCAGTAGTAATTAAAACAACATGGTGGGCGGGAGAGATAGCCCAGCGGGTAGGGCGTTTTGCCCACGCTGGCCGGCCCATGCCGGCCCGGGTTCGATCCCGGGATCCCATGTGGTCCCCCCGAGCACCGCCAGGAGTAATTCCTGAGTGCAGAGCCAGGAGAAGCCCCTGAGCATTGCCGGGTGTGACCCAAAAAAGGGAAAAAAAAAACCAGCATGGTATTGGAATAAAAACAGAGCTGTGGACCTATGGAATCACCCAACCTCAAACACATGATCATTTCATCTTTGATAAAGGTGCAACGAGTCTAAAATGGAGTGGGGAAAGCCTCTTCAACAAGTGGTGTTGGGAAAGCTGGGCAGCGACATGTAAAAAATGGATTTGGACCTGTGTCTAACACCATGCACAAAAATCAGATCAAAATGGATTAAAGATCTCAATATCAGACTTGAATCCATAAAAGTACATTGAAGAAAATATAGGAAAAACCCTCCACAACATTGAAGCTAAAGGCATCTTCAAAGGTGAAACATCACTAACAAAGCAACTAAAAGAAAACATAAACATATGGGACTACATGAAACTAAAAAGCTTCTGCACCTCAAAAGAAACAGTGACTAAGAAACAAAAGCAGTCCACAGAATGGGAAAGAATATTCACCCAATACCCATCTGATAAGGGGTTAATATCCAGGATATATCAGGCACTGGTAGAACTTTACAAGAAGAAAACAAACAACCCCATCAAAAAATGGGGAGAAGAAATGAACAGAAACTTCAGCAAGGAAGAAATTTGAATGGCCAAAAAACATATGAAAAAAATGCTCATCATCACTAATCATCAGAGAGATGCAAATCAAAACAACAATGAGATACCACTTTACACCACAGAGACTGACACATATTCAAAAGAGCAAGAACAACAAGTGCTGGCGTGGATGTGGGGGAAAGGGGACACTCATCCATTGTTGGTGGGAATGCCGGGCTGGTACAGCCTTTTGGAAAACAATATGGACATTCCTCCAAAGACTAGAAATTGAACTCCTATTTGACCCAGCCATACCACTCCTGGGAATCTACTCTGGGAAACCAAAAATACGCAGCAGAAACACCATCCCTACTTTTATGTTCATAGCAGCATTATTCACAATAGCCAGAATCTGGAAGCAACCAGAGTGCCCGAAAATAGATGACTGGATAAAAAGCTTTGGTACATCTACACAATGGAATACTATGCAGCTGTTAGGAAAAATGAAGTTATAAAATTTGCCTATAAATGGATGGACATGGAGAAGATTATGTTGAGCGAAATTAGCCAGAAGGAGAGAGACAGATACAGAATGTCTGCATTTATCTGCATAACATAAATATATATGTACATATTATGATACCAATATCCAAGGTCAAGTGAAACATATATCAGGAGGTCTTTTCAAAGGTGGAAATTATCCCAAACGTGTGGGAGTCAGAGGCTAGGTAAGACAGAAAATGGAACAATGTGCTAACAATTGTCGAGGGTACTAATGCCAACCTAGAACTGAGCATTAAATAGAGGCAAAAAGATACACATTACAACCCTTTAATGTATGTTCTGTAATCTATAGTCTGGAGGGAAGGAAAAGAGGAAGAGAGAGAAATGGAAAGAAATAAAGAACGTGCCATGGAGGAGGGCTGGGGGAGGGTGGAGGGAACCGCGGACGTTGGTGGTGGGAGATGGGCACTGGTGGCGGGATGGGTGCTGGAACACTGTATGACCAAAACCCAAATATGAACTTTTTAATTGTATATCTTTGTAATTGTAAAAATAAAAAATTAAAAAAAGAAATAAATAAAAAAAACTAAAAAATTATATCATTTTATTTTTTTTATTTTTTATATTTTAAAAAGTATTTTATTAGACCACCATGAGATATACAATTACAAAGATATACAATTAAAAAACTTCATATTTGGGTTTTGGTCATACAGTGTTCCAGCACCCATCCCTCCACCAGTGCCCATCTCCCACCACCAACGTCCCCCGTCCCTCCCCCTCCCAAGCCTTTAAATTATATCAACAGGGTTTGACAGTTACAAAGCTGTTCATGGTTGGATTTCTGTCATACAGTGTTGCAGTACCATCCCTTCTCCAGTGCCCATTTCCCACCACTGACATCCCTCCCTCCCATACCCCACCTCGCCTGCCTCTATGGTAGGCACTTTTCTTCTCTCTTTTTTCTCTTTTTCTCTCTTTTTTTGCACATTGCGGTTTGCAATACATATATTGAGGGTTATCATGTATGTCCCTTTATCTACTTTCAATACTCAATTCTATTTTAGCATTACCATTTCCAACTATAATTGGCAGACTGATCCCTTCACTATTTTACCTAACCTCTGCCCTCACTTGCTTATTGTAGATTCCAACCCTTCACAGTTCTTCCTGGAACCTGTTTTGCCTGGCCTTGGATATTAGTCTCATAATATTTTTTTTATATCCCACAGATGAATGCAGCCGTTTTATGTCTGTCCTTTTCCTTCTAACATCACTCAGCATGATAAACAGGTAGAATGTTATAGACTCTTCTGTTTGGTTCAAAAAAGCTGCTTAAGGATGGAAATATTCCTACTTTAAGAATAAAGACTTGGGCCGGAACAATAACACAGCAGGTAAGGCATTTGCCTTGCATGGGGCCGACCTGGGTTCTATGCCCGGCATCCCATATGGTCCCTGAGCACAGCCAGTAGTAATTCCCGAGCAAAGAATCAGGAGTAACTCCTGAGTGTCGCTGGGTGTGACCCAAAGAGAAAAAAAAAAATCCAAAACTAGGAAAAAATACTTTAATCATTTTTTCTTTTTTTTTGGCTTTTTGGGTCACACTCTCGACGATACTCAGCGGTTACTCCTTGCTCTTTGCTCAGGAATTACTCCTGGCGGTGCTCGGGGACCATATGGGATGCCGGAATCGAACCCCAGCCGGCATAGACCGGTCGCGTGTAAGGCAAACGCCCTACCCGTTGGGCTATCGCTCCGGCCCCCTTTAATTATTTTTTATATCATCTGGATGCACTTGTCTTTGCAGAGTTAGAAACAAGATTGCCTTCTGGGCTTAGTGTTTTGTTTTCTTAACTAAGCGAGTGTTTAACACATGGTAACTCTAGTGTTTACCATGTATGAGTTGTGCATGGTATTCTGTGCTTTGCGAATATTAACTTTAATTCTCAACTATGATTTGAGGTGGAGAAAGTCATTCCATTTTATAGATTAGGCAGCTGAAGGTCAGAGCAGTTTGGTACTTGGTTCCAGGCTGCAGAGTCAGTATGCGGGCAGAGCTGGGGACCCAGCCGGGCTGGGTCTCGTTTTAGACCGCTGAGCTGTTGATCACATTACACTGATATATCATTTTAGCTGGCTAACTTGGGTATTTCTGGACTATTTATCTCTACCAGGGCATGAATTAGTTCTTTAGAAAACCTAATCAACTGGTAAAAGAGTGCCTTTGTAACCTTAGTCATCATTTGAAGCAAGAGAAAACGTTAACAAAAGCAGGTGTCCCCACTATTGTGTCTTAAGGTGTTGAGCTAGTGCTCCTGACAGGAAAAGGAAGTGCTAATATTATTGCTTGCTGAGTCAGTATTGGTTTCTTCTGTAAGTCAGTACTAAAATAACAGACAAAGAGGGTAAAAATAGTGCTGTCACATGAAGCATTAACTGTTCTTTTTAAAATCAGAAATATAAAAATCCGTGAGATGAAGGCTAATCCTTGGTTGAAAGAGTAGAGGTGGTAGACATGAGAAAGAGCTAAATGTCCTCTTGTTCTGTAATTGTAGAGAATTCTTTTCTTAGATTTTGGAGGGGCACTTCTGGCTCTAATGGGGCTTTCTCCTGGCTCTGTGCTCAGGGATCACTCCTTGTGGTGCTCAGAGAATCCTGTGTGGTACCAAGGATTCATCCTGGGGTCGACCGTGTACTGGACAAGCTCCTAATCCACGGATATTATCTTTCTGGCCCTTTCTTTTTATTATTATTTTTTGTTTTGTTTTGTGCTTCCCCCAGGCAGCATTGTCTTTTATTACTTGTGAATTTTTTTCTTATTCCACAGTCAGGCAAAAATAAGCGCACTAATATTTAAAACATTGGAACCTGCAAGCTTATACATTGGTCAGAGGAGGTGAACTGTTCCTAAACCATGTTAACCAGGAGGCCAGTTCATCTGCTGACCTCCGAGCATGTGAAGATGAATATGATAGGTAGCCCTTCTTTTTTTTTTTTTGGCTTCATAAAGGAACTTATTTTATTTTATTTATTTATTTTGTTACATAGAAGTATATGTGTATACATATACATACATATGAAGGAATATTTAAATAATCTGCTGTAATTTTTTCTCTGCAAGTCCATTTTATTTTTAATTTTATTATATTTTTTAAAATATATTTTATTATACCACCATGAGATAAACAATTACAAAAATGTTCATATTTGTGTTTCAGCCAGTGTCCCAGCACCCATCCCTCCACCAGTGCCCACTTCCCACCACCAATGTCTCCGATTCCCTCCCACCTCCCCTGGCCTGCCTTTATGGCAGATTCTTTTTTTTTAATTTTTTTTATTATAGCACCGTGACACATACAATTACAAAGGTGTTCATAATTGGTTCTTGGTAATACAGTATTCCAGCACCCATCCCTCCACCAGTGCCCCATTTCCACCACCAATGTACCCCACCCCTCCCACCCACCCCCAGGCTGCCTCAACAGCAGGTAGTCCTGTTTCCCCCCTCTCTCTCTCTCTCTCTCTCTGTGTGTCTCTCTCTGTCTCTGCATCTCTCTCCCTCTTAATCTCTCTCCCCATATTGTTTTCCAAAAGGGCTGGACCAATTGGCACTCCCACCAGCAGTGGATCAGAGTCCCTTTTCCCCCACATCCACATATGGCAAGTTCTTTATCTCTTTTTTTTTCTCTCTCTTTCTCTCTTCCTTCTCTTACATATTGTGGATTGTAATACATAGAGGTTATCATGTGTATCTTTTTGCCTGTATTTAATGCTAAGGTCTATGTCGGTAATCCTTCTTTAGACCCTGCTCAGCAGCATATTTCTTGCCAACAATCATTAAATGTCCAAGAAGCTTTTCTTCTTTATCTTCTGCTGCAGAAACCTGGATTATTGGGTTTTTGGATATCACCAGAAAACGTATTGGTGCTTTAGAGGAAATGTCATGGAAAGCAAGAAAATGCTCATCCTTATAAATGATTTTGGCCGGAATTTCCTTGTGGATGATCTTCCTGAAAATGGTGTCACTGCCAGGCTGGGTGATCTGAGCCTTTGTGAGCTCATCTGCCATCTCTGTCTCCCCACCCGCGTGGCCACAAGGCCACAAGGGAGAAGCTCGTGAGGAGGGAGTGTTTTGTGAATTTTCTTTTGAAGGGTGGCCCCTGCTCAGCCATGTTGGGGCCCATCAGAAGTATGTCCAGTGGCACTCAGGAGGCCAAGTGATGCCAGGGATTGAACTGGGAACCTGTACATGCCAGGCACATGAACTAGCCATTTGAGTCATCTATTAGGCCTGACGCTTAATTCCTACTACAGATTTAGGAAGTTGTGGTATAGCTATTCATCCCATTTCTATAGCAAAAGAAGGTGAAATACTGAGAGGATAAGTAACTGTCCGAGGAGACCGTGAAGCAGGTGGCAGAGCCGGGATTCAAACTCAGGCATTTGGCTCTAGAGTCTTTGCTATTAGGCAGTAAAAGCTCCTCTGGTTCTTAATCTGACGAGCTGTAAACTAGGAAGAGTGTTCAGAAGTCCTCATTTAGGCCATAGGTACTTGGAAATGTGGACTTTAAGTGAAATGAGTTTTAACAAAACCAGAGCCCTGAATAATGTTGGTTCACTGTTAGTCTCAGTGTTTCAGTGAAAAGACCGCCCACAAAACATTATTCAAGGACCTTCTGTGGTTTGTTCTTTTTTCCTTATTTTTTAACATAATAGCCACATGGGCTAGTGAGACAGTACAGAAGTCAAGGCATTTGCCTCAGCTGTGCTGATCCCAGATAGATCTCGGCACTGCATGGTCCCCCAGTGCAGTTGGGAGTAGCCCCCAAGTGGCACTCTAGGAAAAATCAAAAGTGAATAGTAACATCAGTAAATAAAGAGCCAGGCCAGCTCTCTGAGCCCTTTCATGGCGGAAGATGATGAGTTAAAACCGTGGTTCCTCATTGTCCTGAAGATAGAGAACATCCCCTTGGCATGACAGAGCCCTTCCTAATTGACCCTTCTCCCGTTTCCTGGTCTCCCCTTCCTCATCCACCAATCCCTTCCCTGGGTACATCTGAACCCTCCAGCATACTCACGCACCCAACCGCCAAACCCGCTCTGCTCTTTGTGAGCAGACGCCTTTGTTTGGGGTGCTCTTCTGCACTGTCTCACTTTTGCTTTGCTGATAAAACTTTTTCATGACGCAAGGCCGAGCTGAGAGATACAGCCCCTTGGCATAGCCTGTTGTGGCTCCTCTGGGAAGAATGAGCCTCTCTTCCTTGGGGTTCCATTAGCCACTGGGAACGTAGAGAACTTCCCCAGGTAGAAATTCCGAGGACAAGAGCAGATGCTACCCTCAAGTGAGTCTTGGGGGAAATCATTGAAACGTGAGCACATAGTTGAGTCAATTCCTGATTTGGTCTCCTGCTTTGTCAATGGAAAATTGGCCTTTTTGGTGTTGTGCCATGACTGTTCCGTGTAACCAGAATGAAAAGCTTGCATGTGGTGAAGTTGACAATTGTGATGTCTGTGAATGAGCCAACAGAAAAATGTCTATCAGTCTGGCAACTGAAATAGTACACAACTGAACATTACTGTTATTTAAAAATCAGGTCAACTACTTGGTTTTAAAAATTTGGCTAAGTTAATCATTATTCATATCCCAACGTTTTCCTGCATGGATCACACGAAAACTGGTTGAGTTCTGCTTGGTACTGGCAGTAACCATGCCAGATGGTTACTTATATTGTTGTCTTCTATGGACATTGAGTATGCTTCAAGACTCTTGCAAATAGCAATTGCATTTATTGAGCCAGAGAAATATTTCCATGGGCTGAAGTGCATACTTTGCATATAGGAGCTCAGGTTTGGTTCCTGGCACCTCTCGAACCAAGCTAGGAGTAACCCCTGAACATTGCTGGGTGTGGTTATCAAATTATCATAATATATTTCAATTTTATAATATAAATTATCAAAATATATTTATGATATATTGAAGTCAGCAATAGTACAGACTGCTTTTGTTTCAGAGTATGAGGATTGTAAATAAGATGTACAAAATGTGTTATTTGAACCATCAGAAATTGCTTATAGTCGATGTTTTTTGGCCTACAAAAATGTTGCTTGCTATTTGACATCATATGCATGAGGAGGAAAAGTCACCTCTCCTGTTTTGAATACACTTAAAAGCCTACACTTGGGGGTCTCAGATCTCTTCCTGGAGTTGCTACAATATCTTCTGTGTGTTCCTTAAATACCTCCCAAGACTGATTGCCTTCTTGATGGTGTGCTGTGATACCTCCAGCAGAAAAGGGGTGAAGGAGTGAGGAAAGTCACACAGATGTCCCCCACTCAGGTGCTGTGACGGATCTCAGAGAATGGCTGGGCTCACCAGCCCAGGCCTCTAGAGTCAGGCTTTGGGGGATGTCCTCCTGCTGGACTGTCCCCAGTCTGCAACACGAGTTCATTTTGACCTGATGTTAGCTGCATTAACAAGAGCAAACAGTGAGGGCATGATGCACATGTGGCTCCCAGCTGTGGTGGCCAATAAAGAGAATCACGGTGCTGCCGAAATGCTGGTATCTTCTTCATTTGTGCTTGGCCCATTGTTTGACCTTGGTGTCCTAATTACGCAGTTGTAAATGCCAGCGTGTAGTAACCTGCTACTTTTGCAGGGTTCATTTTTTTTTTCCTTTTGGGTCACACATGGCAATGCTCAGGGGTTATTCCTGGCTATGCACTCAGGAATTACTCCTGGAGGTTCCTCGGGAACCATATGGAACACCGGGGATCTCCTACCCACTGTACTATTGCTCTGGCCCCAGGGCCTATAATTCTTAATTAGGGAACAGTTTGAGCATGGTGGCTTCTGTGCAGCACAGCCTCCGGGAGCAGTTCTGTAAACAGCAGGGCACAGTGTCTTTGCCACTTGTGAACGCACTGTACACATTACGGCAAGGGATAGCTAAATAGCAATGCTCAGGAACTGTGCCTGCCTCTGCCCTTTACCTTCATACAATGAGCAGCTCCTCTTCCCCTCTCTCCCCTCTCCTCCCCACCCCTCCCCTCTCTTTCTCTTCCTTCCACACCTACCGTGCTCAGGGATTACTCCCAACTCTGTGCTTAGGATATTTCCTGCTGCTAGGGAGACTGTGCAGTACCTGTGATGTAACTTAAACACAGCATATGATCCACCTACTGGGCCATCTGGTCTCTACTTTCTTTTCCTTTCCTTTCCTTTCCTTTTCTTTTCTTTTCTTTTCTTTTCTTTTCTTTTCTTTTCTTTTCTTTTCTTTTCTTTTCTTTTCTTTTCTTTTCTTTTCTTTTCTTTTCTTTTCTGTTCTTTCCTTTCCTTTTCTCTTTTCTTCTTTTTTTCCCAATGGTCCAGAGGTCTTTTTATTGATTTATTAAATTTTTGACTTTATTTAGTCTTAGTTGAATCACAGTGAAATGCATAGTTACAAAGCTGTTCATGATAGGGTTTCAGTCATACAGTGTTCCAACACTCATCCCTTCACCAGTGTGCATTTCCCACCACCAGTTTCCCTCCCCACCCCTGCCTCTGTGGCAGGCACTTCTCTCTCTCTCTCTCTCTCTCTCTCTCTCTCTCTCTCTCTCTCATTATTTTTAATGCATATCGTGATACAAGGTTCCGGCAGCTTAGGCTCCCTTCATTCCTCACAGAGTGGCTGGCTGGCACTTCAGCTCAACCAAGCACCTTTCTTCTGGTCCTCCCGCCCCGCTCATTCTTCTTCAAGCATTTCACGAAGGGCTTGATGTGCCCAGTATGAAGAGCAATTCTCTTGGCAAGGGTTGTGCCCTTTCCTTAGTCCTCTTTGGCTGCGCCCATGGCTGAGCCTCATGGTGCAGTGTCCCAGTGTTCCATGGAAATGTTTGTCTGGTCCTCCTGAGCAACACCTTCTCCTTGTTCTCCTGTCCTGTAGACCTGCATGTGTGGGGCCCAAAGATCAGCTCCTTGTTCTCTAACAGGCCTGGGGAATGGACAGTGTGGCGGTGGGTGGTGGTGCCTGTGGGCATTGGGTGGCATCTCTTCCCCTTTATGTTGATCATTTTGATAATTTCCTGGAAGACAGCAGTTCTGGCTAAAGGGCCCTATCTTTGTTCTCACAGAAAATTATATGTAAGTAGCTCAACTAATCACTTTGCTCCATATTTTGAAATATTTGATGCAAAGTGATTTTTTTTCCTTTTTAGTATGAAGAGTTTCCAAGTTTCTCAAATAGAATAGGACAGTGTCTCCCAGATTCCTAGCACCCGACTCTCTTGTAAATGACTGTGTCGGGCTTCTTCCCACATCTAGTGTCTGCGTCATTCCTGCACCCATTGTCCTGAGAAATCACAGCATTTCTTCTATGGGTCCTTTAGTTTCCATGGCAAAAGGCTGGGCCCGCAGTCCTCAGGACACTCGGTACTACCCCTTCACCTCAGAGCGTAAGGCAGAGCTCCTTGATGCCGTCCAGCACCCGGTCAACGGAGGAAAGTTCTCGACTTTGTTTTTGACCGGGGAGAGTTATCCTGAGTGGTGCTGCCCAATTTCAGATTCTCCATGAACCAGGCTGTTGTTTTCTTTCTTTTTTTTTTATTATTTTGTTTTTTTGATCATACCAGGTGATGCTCAGGGGTTACTCTGGCTCTAAACTCAGGAATTACTCCTGGTGGAGCTCATAGGATGCCAGGGATCGAACCTGGGTTGGCTGCATGCAAGGCAGATGCCCTCCCCGCTGGACTATCATTCTGGCCCAGGCTGATATTTCCTTGCTCGGGCTGAAGTGTCCAGGTTGAAGACCGGACCCACAGTGTTCAGGGATCTCCAGGGCTATCCCCAGTGATGTAGAGGTGGAGCATGTAGTGCCATAGGTCGAACTGGGGTTTGAACTGCATAAACCCTAACTCATATACTGTCTCTCTGGCTCTCCTCCTCCCCCTACAAACAATTATGCAGAGTTTTCTCAACTGAGGTTGTGCTACAGAACTTTTAACAATTCCTATGGGAACCACAGTCAGTGGTTGCTTCCCAGGAAGACCACAGGAGTCCATAGGAGCCTACAAGACTCTTCCGTGTTGTTCTCTTTGAGTATCTTACCGAAGGCACACAACCAAAGGGACTCTCTTGCCTACTGGAGCCCACTCTGGGATGCACATCTGTTTTCTTCTTTTACTGGGGGAAGGTTTGGGCCACACCCATCAATGCTCAGGGGTTACTCTCAGCTCTGCTCTCAGGAATTACTCCTGACAGTGCTCAGGGAACCATATGAGATGCTGAGAATTGAACCTGGATTGACTATGGGCAAGACAAGTGCTCTAGTTGCTGTACTGTCTCTCTGGGCCCACATCTCTGTTCTTGCGAGTGTGTTTTGGGTGATTCTTCTCCAGTGTCCAGTCCTCCCTCTTTTTCTCTCCTCCTGTGTTCTGTGGCCACTTGTTTGCTGTTACTGAAGATCTAGTCCTGTCTGTAAGTTGTTCTTTCTCTTTTTCCCCCTCCTCTCCTCCTTCTCTGCCTCCTCCTCCTTTTCCTCATCTTCCTCCTCCTCCCTCTTCCTTCTTTTTTTCTCTTCCTTCTTCTATTTCTCCTCCCCTTTCCTTCTTCCCTGGCTCTGCGCTCCGGGATCACTCCTGGCAGTGCTCAGGAGACCATCTGAGATGCAGGGGATTGTATCTGGGTTGGCTACATGCAAGGCAAGCACCTACCTGCTCTGCTGTGCCCCCAGCCCCGGCATGGGTTTGCTCTGGATGACTGACCGCTTCCGTGCAGTGCGGCCAGGGTAGGCATGCAGGAGAGTGGTGTGAGAATTGTGGACCGTGAATGGAAGTTTGTCCCCAGTGCCAGCACTACAGACTGTGCGTATTTAGATCCTGAGCTGCTGCTTACCGCCTGCCCCTATTCTGGAAGCTGCATTTCTCTCCCTCGCTTGTTGTCTCCAACCCCCAGCTACCAGAAATCCACAGAGCTGATCTTCCTCAGGCTCCTTTGCTAAGAATGTGCGTTCATGTGACTCTAATTATTTCCATTTTCCTACACTGTCACTAGAAACCTCAAACCCAACAACATGATTGGTCCCCAAGAGGCCCCAGAACACACACACACACACACACACACACACACACACACACACACACAAAACTCATGAGCACACAGAATCCTTAGTACAGAAGCAGATTGCTACCAGCCAATGTTTAACACCAAGACTGGAGATTTGAAGCAGTTTTTTTTTAAATTTTATTATTTAAAAAATTATTCACCATGAATATGCAATTATAAAGTTGTTTATGTTTGGGTTTCAGACATACAGTGTTCCAGCACCCATCCCTCCACCAGTGCTCATTTCTCAATGACCCTAGATTCCCTCCTCTCCCCAGCCTGCCTCTATAGCAGGCACTTTGCCTCCTCTCTCTCTCTCTCTCCCTCCCTCTCTCTCTCTCTCTCTCTCTCCCCCCTCTCTCTCCCTCTCTCTCTCTCTCTCTCTCTCTCTCTCTCTCTCTCCCTCCCCTCTTGCACAGTGTGGCTTGCAGTTCATACATTTAGGGGATATCATGTAAATCCTTTCGCTACGTCCAATGCTCGCCATTTCCAACAATTACTAACACACTATCCCTTCTCTACCTAACCTCTGAACCCCACAAAACTTAGGTTTAAGAGCCCTTTTTCACCATTGCTGCTTAAAAGAAGTGAGTTTTGCATCAGCCGGTCCTGTGGTGTCCCGAGGTTGAGGAGACTCCCCCTTCCCTGTGTCCTGAGTGGCTGAGACTCTGTGGCTGCTCAGGGCATTCCCTGGGCAGCCCTGTGCTGGGGCCAGGGAGCAGATGATGTGGAGTTGTCTAGGTCCTGAAGATGCCGCATGGGACTTTGTCTGCCTGGCGTGTGCCGGGAGAGCAGCAGCCTCGTCTCTTCTGAAGCAGTACGCGCGCGGAGAAGAGGCATCTGGGAATGCACAGTGAACCAGGGGGACTGTTGCTGCGGACCTCCCCATTGAGTCACCTACCTCCAGCCTCCACTGCCCTGTTGGGTGATCGGGGGTCACATGCACACATGCCTGGTTGTGGAGCTTGTACAGGTGATCACAGTGTTTTTATGGGGCCACATTCCTTTGTTGGGGTATTTGCATACAGGCTCACAGTGACTTGAGGCAAACGGTCTTGGCTGAGGTGCTCGCTGTCACGGTGCTCTCCAGAGGCCTCCCTTCTGTGCAGTTTGGCCAGGCTGGGAGTACTGAAGGCGTTGCAGTACTCCTGTGTTTTCTCTTCTCACCACACCTGTGCTCAGGTCCCATACAACATACCAGGGTTGTTGTGAAAATAAATGTATTGAAACCACGCTAGGTGCCAGACATTGTAGTAAGCACCCGTGCACCTTATTTTTTATTCCTGCTGAAAGATCAGCAGAGCAACTAGCAACCTATTTATGCAGACCAAGAACTGGGAAGAGACAGAACTTACTGAGAGCGTCTGACTTCTAGGCAACAAAACAGAGTCCGGATGTAGAATCTTCCTGTGTCCAGAGCTCATGCTGTCGGCCAGGCAGCTGAGGTCAGGCACGTGAGAAATAAACATTGTCATGGGCAAGGAGGTGGTCTCTCTCCTGTACACCATTGACACAGGATGCTCAGGGGAAAGTATAGAGAAAGAGCGTGAGAAGAGAAACAGCTGACAGCTCACATTCGCCAGGTGCTAGCCAGGGCTTTGTGCATATTAAAAAAAGAAATAATTTGTGGGACCGGAAATATAGTCCAGCGGGTAGGGCATTTACGTTGCACGTGGCTGACCCAGGTATGATCCCAGGCATCCCATATGATTCCCTGAGCACTGCCAGGCATAATTCCTGAGTGCAGAGCCAGGAATAACCCCTGAGCATCACCGGGTGTGATCAAAAAAGCAAATTAAAAGTAATTTGTAACTGGAACGATAGTACATGGGTGGGGTCTTGCCTTGCATGTGATTGACTCAGGTTCAATCCACAGCACCTCTTTTGGGTCACACCCGGCCATGCTCAGGGGTTACTCCTGGCTCTGCACTCAGGAATTACTCCTAGCGGTGCTCAGGGGACATATGGGATGCCGGGATCGAACCCGGTTGGTCGCATGCAAGGCAAACGCCCCTCCCGCTGTGCTATCTATCGCTCCGGCCCCCACAGCACCTCTTATGGTTCCCTGAACCCAGCCGGCAATGATCTCTGAGCACAGAGCCAGGAGAAGGCCCTGTGCACCACTGGGTAGCACCCAAAAATTTAAGAAAAGATTAAAATTAATTTGATTGTATTTGATAGAGTATTTGGAACACTGAGTATTTTGGAAATTGGAGCAAAATCAGTGTGCTTTGTAAGACTTGGGGCCAAGGTGCTACCAACTCAACTGGGTGTTGTCATGATGGCGGGCTCTAAGCGGGCTGTATTCATCTTCTGTCTGCTTTCCACTTTCTTCACATATGCTGGCGTGCTGGGATGTAAATTGTTTATTGCCGTCTTTTTGAGCTTTGCACAGTATACAGAGATTGTGCAATGAGCAGGCAGATATAGGTGCTCTCCCAGTCACCACATGCATGGACACACATGCAGACATACCCATGTTCGCACGTGTGCGTGCTAACACACATACTTCCTTGCAGATGGGCTCAGTGAATAGTTGAATACACACCAAGGGCTTGTTGCATAGCTCGGAGGATTCAAAGATGAGAAATCTCAGCTTACTCATGCTTTTCAGTCTGTTGGGTAAATGAAGGAAATAAAACCCGTGTAAAAAGTGTGGGTCTTGGGGCCAGAACAGTAGTCTAATGGGTCGAATACTTGTCTTGGATACAGCCAACCTGGGTTCAAGCCCTGGCACCCCATGTGGTCCCCAACCACTGCTGAGTGTGACCCTGAGTACAGAGTCAGAAGCATCACAGGATATGACCCAAAATAAAACAAAAACCCCCAAATGTGTAGGTCTTTGCTATTTCCCTTTTAGCTATTAACTCTACTATTCACCCTGCTTCTGTCATCATAAAGTGATTTTTCTTCTTGAAGTAACAATAAATAGACTTAATCCATGTTCCCCAAAGTAGATACATCTCACCCCCAACCCTGGTGTTGCTGGATCCACCTGGGGCAGTGATAGTAGTCTCAGGTACTTTCTGTTTGTTAAAAAAGGTAGATTTCAGGGAAGTTCTGAATGATTTTTTTTTTCTCAAAAAGATAATAGGCCTAGTCAGTTTGGGACTTTCAGACTGTGGTGGGGAGAGAGCCCAGTGGCTAAGTGCTGCTCTGCATGCGGGAGGCCCTGGGTTGATCTCCAGCACCACGAACCGTCACCAGAGCACCACAAGGAGCCATTCCTAAGCACAGAGCTGGGTGGAGCCCTGAGCACTGCTGGCTGTAGATCAAAATCCAAAAAACTAAACAAACAGAAAAGGGACTCTTGATCTAAGTGAAGAAACATCTGCATATTCTGTGTCCTTTCTCTGTATTGTTCTGGTTCGCCAACCAGCGTGTCAGAAGCAGGTCTTAAGAAATCAGGGGTCAAGACATCACATGACCCTATGTGACTCATTGTCCCCAGGCAGAGACACTTAATCTTCCAAACCTTTCCTTCCTGTGTGGTTAGAATAAGGTGCTGCTGTTGATTCTGTCTATGTGTTATAAACAATAGGCTTCTCTATGTCTGTAGTTTGATGCTAAGCATTTCAGACTGGGAGCCATGTATGTTCAACTCCTGACATTTCCACCTGCTTGTCCAGCCAACAACTCAGATGGTTCCCACCCTTGCCTTCTCCACCCTCCTTCCTCTGCTGTGCTCCTCTGCAGAGCTCACAGCTATCTGTGTGTGTGTGTGTGTGTGTGGCGTGCACTACTGCTGCATGTCTCGAAGCATCCTGACTCCGCCCTTCTCTTAAGTTCGAATATAATTGATGATCATAAAGCAAGTGGAGGTCTTCCTCCTAGTCTGTGCTGTCTCAAGAATGATGGTCCTTCGCTCTTTTGCTTCTGTCAGTGGGATCCCAAGCCTCCTTATGTTGCCTGAAAGATTGTAACATCTCCCAGTTCTCCTTTCTCTTCCATCTGTCATCACACTGCCATCACCTTCAAGACCTCATCTCCAACCTGCCAGGGAGGCAGGCTAGGGAGGGGGAGGGAATCGGGGACATTAGTGGTGGGAAATGGGCACTGGTGGAGGGATGGGTGCTGGAACACTTTAAACCCAAACATGAATGTTTTTGTAATTGCTAAAAAAAGAATAAAATATTTTTATCTAAATAAGAAACATTAAAAAAAAAGGATTACAACAAAAAGACCTCATCTCCAGGGACTGGAGGACTCAAGTGTAGAGCCCATGCCTGGCATGTGTGAGACCCTGAGTTTTTGTTTTTGAGCCACAGCTGGTGGTGTTCAGGGCTTACTCCTGGTTCTGTGCTCAGGGATCACACAGTAATGCTTGGGGGGTCCACATGTGGTGCTGGGAATTCAACCTGGGTCAGTTGCATGCAGAAAAGCATCTGGACTCATCTCTCCAGCCAGAAACCCGAGTTTGAGCCCTGGAAGCAGACTGGCCCTCCCCCGCCTCTCCTTCCCTGCTGACTCTGGGCTCAAGGACTGAGCTGTACTGAAGTCTGGACCTCTGGGCCAAGCATTGTTGGCAGTGGCCCAGGGCAGCCCTGGGGTTCATCAGTGGGGGTAAAACCTACACAGAAAGTAGCAAATGGGGGGGTGGTGGAAAAAAGAAAATAACAAATGGCCAAACCCACATCTCAGTGCAGCATTCCTCATTTCTTATTTAAGCCTACTCAGAATACATTTTAACTTCTTTCTTTTCCTTATTTTTTTTGACCACACCCAGTGGTGCTCAGGGCTCTGTGCTCCTAGCGGGACTCAGGGAACCATAAGAGATGCTGGGGATTGAACCTGGTTCAGACACTGGCAAGGCCAAGTGCCTTACCCACCGTACTGTCTCTCTGGCCCCAAATCCCAGCTCCTACGGCTACAAAGGACCCTTTGTGTAGGGTTTCCTATTCCCAGCACCACGGGGTCTCCCGAGAGGGCCGGCACTGAGCAGGGAGCAGGGTATCCTCTAGCAGTGCAAGGCCACAGCGGCGACGCACCGTGGGCCCTTCCACTAAACAGAGGCTTCATTGGCAAGAATCAGCAGGAGGGTCCCAGAACCCCTGACACCACTTGGGAGGCTCTCAAGTGAGGCAGAGTGACCTCTGGCTTCCCTTGAGCACTGCTGAGGATGTTAAAGAGGGGAAGGGAAAGGGAAGGAGGAGATGGAGAGGGGGAGGAGAGAGAGGGGGGGAAAGAGGGGAGGGGAGATAGGGGAGGGGGAAATTACTTTTCATTCCCTAGATTAGTGCTTCATGGTTCTTGCTGCTTGCAACAACACCCCCTCTGCTGTCTCTGTAGGAAAACGCCTCCCTTATCCTTTCATTGAAACACATCCTTAAGCTAAGTCTTTTCCTCCGTGAAACCTCCCCATGTTCTGTTTCCACCCTGTCTCCTCTCTCATCTCTTTCCCTTCTGTAACCATGTTACTTCCTCACTATTGAATGGCGACTCGGACGCTTCCCACACCCACTACTGTGAACTCTCAAGCCCCTTTCAAGTGCCCTAAGCTCCAGCTGCGCTGGTTTTGGGGTGCCTTATTTATTTTATATTTGTTTATTTTATGTAGGGGCAAATCAGATATCACAGTGAGCCAGGTACCTAACTGGGCTCTGTGCAAATACTGAATCATTTGATTCTATTTATGCAATAATATTTTATTGTTTTTTATTAATAATTATGTAATAATACCTAGGAAGCAGATCACTTGTATCATTTGTCTTCCCGTTGTTCATTGATTTACTCGAGCGGTCCAGTAACGTCTCCACATGTCCTGTCACATGCTAGTGTAGCCCAAGGGCATCTGCTCGCTCCAGGAACATGAAGAGCCTCAAACCATTCCTTCAGGTCATGGGAATGAGGTCTATTATTATTACTGGTTTTGACATATCAAATACTATACAAGGATAGCTTGCCAGGCTCTGCCCTGTGGGTGCTCAAAATATTTGCATTTCCTGATGTACCTAGGCTGCACAGAAACTGGGAGAGCTGGTAGCAGCTCCATCTGTGTCTGTGAAATAGGCTTCTCTCTAGGGTGGGGTTCTGAGGAGCTGGGCTTGAGATTGGCTTCTCTCTTGTGGTGGAGCTATGACGAGCTTAAGGCCAGAGTATAGGTTCCTGGCTGATGGTTGCTTTCCCGAACGAGGTAGCTGTCCTCAGCCAAGCTCAGGAGCTGGTCAGCTGCTTCTCGGGAGATCATGCCGTGGAACTCTCTTCCATAATACTTTGGTCTGTTTTCTACCTGCTCGTTCTTGCAGGTGATTCTCCTAGGGTGAGGGGCTTCCTGATGCAGCTGATATAATTAAGATTTCCAAACAGGAGGTCTATATTAAGTATTATTATTCCTGTTCTTGTATGTATTTTTTCTTTGCATGTGCACTTCCTTCTATCCCTCATCAGAAGTTCTCTTCTCAAGTGGTCATATCAGCCTTACTTCTCCTGGGATTTCTTTGTGGGGGCCCAGCGGTGGGCCATATCTGGTGATGCTCGGGGGCTGCTCCTGGCTCTGATAAGGTGTTGTGTCTGGCCATGACTGGGGGCCTGTGTGGTGCTTGGGCTTGAACCCAGCCTTCCTGCGTGCAAAGCTTGTGCTCAGTCCATTGGACCCTCTCTGGTCTCTCTTTTGGGGGCACAGGGGCAGCCTCCCAAGAGGTCCAGGAGTTCTGGGACCCTCCTGGTGATTCTTGCAAATGAGGCCTTTGTTTAGTGCAAGGGTCCACGGATGTGACGCCGCTGTGGCCTTGCACTGCTGATGCTCGGTGCCGGGCCCCTAGGGAGATCCTGTGGTGCTGGGAATAGAATCTGAGCGTCAAAAGATGAAGAGGTTACACTGTGCGCCTGAGATGGGCCATCCAGGATAAAAGAAGTGAACAGAATGTCTCCGCTGCGAAAGGGCTCCAGCCGGAGGGCGGCAAGGACAGAGCAGTTTCAACTTTAGGAAGTAAATGACTTTATGCTTAAAATGTTCGGTTTTGTTTGTTTTGTTTTGTGGTGTGCTCACAACTTATTCCTCAGTCTGCACACACTCTTGGCGGGCTTGGGGACTCATATGGGATGCCAGTGATTGAATCCAAGTTGGCCGTGGGCAAGGCACGCAACCTACCCACCTCTCTCTGAGCAAGTGCTAGTTTTGAAAAGTTGTAACACTAATAGGCATTATGATGTAGATCCTTATGAGAGGGAATTGTAGTATTTTAAATCAATGATTTCTTTAGCAAAGTTCCTGTGAGTATATTGTTTCCTATATCTGTGATTGCTTATAATGGTTCTCTCCCTTTTTGTCTTTTAACAGAAAAAATATAGAAAGGGATTTATTGACGTTTCAAAAATCAAGTGTGTGGAAGTAGTGAGGAACGATGATGGTGTCATTCCCTGTCAAAATAAATATCCGTTTCAGGTGAGCTGGCATTTTTCTGCAGCTGTAGTTTTAGTCGTATTTACTACTTAACAATAATGTTTCTTGTTATTGGGCCCAGGAGGAAATATCAAGGGTTGGAATCTACCACAAGTGTGTGAGGTCAGAGGTTAGGTACGCTAGAGAAGGGATCAGTCTGCCAATAATGTTTGGAAATGGTAATGCTAATCTAGAACTGAGTATTGAAAGTAGATAAAGGACATGCATGATAACTCCTGTGTATGTTTTGCAACAGTAATAGGCATTATGAATGTGCCAAAGAAGAGAGAGAGTGAGAGCGGCAGAGACAGAATCAGAGAGACACAGAAAGAGAGACAGAGACAGAGACAGAGACAGAGACAGAGAATAAAGTACCTGCTATAGAGGCAGGCGGGGGGGGGGTTGGGGAGGAAAATGGGGACATTGGTGGTGGGAAATGTGCACTGGTGGAGGGATGGGTACTGCGACACCGTATGGCTGAGATCCAGTCATGAACAGTTTTGTAATTATCTATCTCACGGTGATATAATAAAAATTTTAAAATGTTTCCTTTTATTGCTTTGGTGGCTATTTTTCTTCAAAAAAGTTTTCAGCTTTATTGAGGTATTTATATGCACGAGCTATTTATATTTAAGACTACAATGTAATGTTTCGAACAGCATACCTGTTTTGAAATGCTCAGTACAATCCTGAAAATTCTTACATTTCATAATGTAAGAATTGCCGTTTTATTTTCGTATGTCTTAGCAGATTTCAAGTCCACAATGCAGGATGGTTAACTGTAGTCATGCTGTGCATCAGTCTCCAGGACTCAGTCATTTCACAGAAATGAAACTTGGAACTTTCTCCAACATCTGCCCACTTCCTTTCCCCTGCCTGTCACCCACCATTAAGTTCTGTGTTACTATAAACAACTTATTTGGGTCCCACGTATATATGAGATCAGGGGCCTAAGACATAGTACAGAGGTTAAGACACTTGCTTTGCGTGTGGCCAACCTGGGTTTGATCCCCAGCAGTGCAGATAGTCCCTGGAGCACCTCCAGGCGTGATCCCTGAGGACAGAGGCAGGAGGAAGTCCTGAGCACCATTTGGTTTGGCCCTCCGCATTTTTTAAAAAATGAGATTAGACAATATTTGTTTTTCTATGTTTGTCTTTTTAAAAACTTAATTTTTGTTTATTGAGTGATCGTTTCCAACTGTCATTGTCATAGTGGTCCCTCCTCTATCCCAAATGCCTTTTCCCCCAGCACTGGAGGCAGCTTTCGACCAGGGACCAACCCTCCTGACACTTGTTCCTACTGGCCTTGGGTATTTGTCTCATACTGTGTTTGTTTATACTCCACAAATGACTGTAGTCATGCTATGTCTGTCTGTCCTTCTTTTAACTCATTTAAGCTTTTTTCAAGGATAAAACACTTTTTTATATTTTAATTTTTTTTTTCATTTAATTGAATCACCATGAGATTCACAGTTAGAAAAGTTGTTCATGATTGGGTTTCAGCCCTACAGTGTTTAAACATCCCTTCACCAGTGCACATTTCCCACCACCAAATGTTTGACTTCTCTTTTTTAAAAAAATATTTTATTATGCCACTGTGAGATATACCATTACAAAGATGTTCATGTTTAGGTTTTGGTCATACAGTGTTCCAGCACCCATCCCTCCACCAGTGCCCATCTCCCACCACCAATGTCCCCTGTTCCCTCCCCCTAGCCTGCCTCTGTGGCAGTTTATTTTTTTAAGTATTTTATTATACCACCGTGAGATATACAATTACAAAGATATACAATTACAAAGTTCATATTTGGGTTTTGGTCATACAGTGTTCCAGCACCCATTCCTCCACCAGTGCCCATCTCCCACCACCAACATCCCCGATTCCCTCCCCCTTCCCCCAGCCCTCCTCCATGGCAGGTTCTTTATTTCTTTCCCTTTCTCTCTCTTTCTCTTTCCTTCCCTCCAGACTATGGATTACAGAACATACATTAAAGGGTTGTCATGTGTATCTTTTTGCCTCTATTTAATGCTCAGTTCTAGGTTGGTATTAGTACTTTCGACAATTGTTAGCACACTGTTTCATTTTCTGTCTTACCTAGCCTCTGACTCCCACGTTTGTGATAATTTCCACCTTTGACAAGACCTCCTGATACATGTAGAAGATTATGTTGAGTGAAATTAGCCAGAAGGAGAGAAACAGATGCAGAATGACTGCATTTATTTGCATGACATAAATATATATGTACATATTATGATACCAATATCCAAGGCCAAGTGAAACATGTTTGACTTCTCTTAATGTCCTCTAGGACTATCCATATCATCACAAATTACAGGCTTTCCCCCTTCTAAAAAGCTGAAAAAATATTCTATTGCCTGTAGAAACATTTTCTTTATCTGCTCATTCAGCCAAGCACAGTTGACTTGGTGCTATATCTTGCTACAAGTATTGCCGAGATGAATATTGGAGTATAGATATCACTTGGATATTCAGATTTCATTTTCTTTGGCTCTATATATTCAGAAGTAGGCGTGCTGGATCCTGTGGTAGCGGATTTTTAGGGTGGTTTGTATCTGAATAGTAACTGCTTATCCTCATGAATTGTTTAAGTCTTGGTTGAAGCATTACTTTATTCTAGTTTTGGTCTCTTAGAGTCTTTTTCCAAACTCAGACATGATTTGATCCCAGATTCATCACAAAGCTGCAGAATAAGACCTGGGGATTGAGATTCAAAAACAAACAAACAAATGAAAGATGAAGAAAAAGTTTTCTCAGTGACTCTGAGCCACTGAGGGGCAGGAGTGAGCTAGCAAACAGAAATAACATGAATAGACTGCTGGAGCTGAGAAATAAAACATTAGCCCTCACAGAGAAGATGCAATTCTCGGGTTCGGAGCGATAGCACAGCAGGTAGGGCATTTGCCTTGCATGTGGCTGACCTGGATTTGATCCCCTGCATCCAGTATGGTCCCTGAGCACCTCCATGAATAATTCCCGAGTGCAGAGCCAGGAGTAACCCCGAGCATTGCCGGGTGTGACCCAAAAGAGGAAATCCTGTAGTTTGCATTGTGTGGTTGGAGCTAGAGGCTATTATGTTGGGTGAAGCCAGAGGAATGGGGGGCAGATACAAACCATGACTCTCATAGATGGGCAACAGAGAGACAGACTAAGGGCGTAACTAAGAACAGTAGTACTACGCCCTCAGAGTCGATCTGCAGAGCTGAGTCTGCCAAGGGGCTGGGGTGGTTGTGATATGGGACATTGTATGCCTGAAATATTACTATCGACAGTATTATACATTATGGCGCCTTAATAAAAATCGAAGCAAAAATAAATATCTACCAAATGTATTGATTAAATTGTACTTTGGGGGAAGCTCCCAAGCAGTGCTCAAGAGGCCTGACGACCCGCCCAGTGATTCTTAGCTTACCAGGCCTGTGGGTCAGTACCTGTTGGATGTGGTGCTGCTTGGACCTGCAGTGCTGCGGTGACTCTGGACATCTTGGGCCATGCTCAATTTCCTCCAGGACCATTACCGGTGTTGCCTTGGGGACCATAAGGTGCCAGGGATCAAACCCAATTTGGTTGCATGCAAGGCAATTGCCATAGCCCCATGCTATCTCATTAGACCTTGATTAAATTGTATTTGAAAATATTATCAAGTTTTTTCTCCTAATAATGATCCTATTATAATAGATATTAAATGTTATAATATATTGTATGTTTATATATTATATGTTACTATATATTATATATAATAGAATCATTATATAATGGGGCAATACATTTATAGATATTATCTACATTTATAGATAAGAAAACTGGGCACTGGAGAGATAGTAGAGTGGGTAGGATGCTTACCGTGCACGTGTCTCCCAAACAAAGACCTGAGTGAATTAAAATAATTTTTGTTTTTAAACTAGAAGCTTCCCCTAATTGGCCCAGGACTGTGGTAGTACTGCCCTTCACACATGTGAGGCCCTGGGTTTGATTCTTGGTGCCACAGGGACCTGTGGGCACCACTGCCAAGAGTGGCCCTGGTCCTCAGAGCATAGATGGGTGTGGAGCCCATGAGTAAAATGAAATAATGAAATGAGACAAAAGGAAGAGCTGCCCAGCACTCTCACCCCACCTCCCCCACCCTCCATGCTGGCACGCCGCGACACAAGAGAGGGGAGGCTGTGAAAATGTACTGACTTTCAGTTTTATGAATGAAGATTTGAGGAGCTAGTGGCAACATAGTGGCTTGAGTTGATTAGCACTCAAAGTTACTCTTTAAAGAGATCAGAAATTAAATGCTCACACACATACAATCAAGTGAAAATATAAAGTGTTGGAGAGAAATCTCTCGTGATCCATAAATATATCCGATCATTGCGTTGTACACTTTCAATATGTTAGAATTTTGTCAGTTGCATCTCAATAAAACTGTAAAAAGGGGCCTAAGAAAAGGCAGAGGGCTTGCCTCGCACACAGCCAATCAGCAGGACTTACAGCAGATAGCCAGGCCTTCTCCCTGTACCTCCCCCCCCCTTTCTTTAAGGTGGGGAGCTTTGGTGCTTTCCTGTGAGCCACAAGATAGTTAAAGTTCAGTGAAAGTTACCTTTAGGGCCAGAGGCGTAGCGCAGTGGGTCAGACCTGCCTACCAGTATTAAGAAGAGATTTAGTGCAGAGCCAGAACTAAGTCCTGAGCACACACTGGGAATGATCCCAAATCACTGTATCACTGTATCACTGTCTTCCCATTGTTCATCGATTTGCTCCAGTGGGCACCACTAACATCTCCATATGTCCTGTCAAAAGCAAGTGTAGCCCAAGGGCAGCTGCTTGCTCCAGGGACAGGAAGAGCCTCAAACTATTGTTCATGTCATGGAATTGAGGTCCATAATTGTTACTAGTTTTTGGCATATCAAATAAAACACGGGTAGCTTGCCAGGCTCAAATACTGGAAACAAAACAAAACTTTTTTTTTAATTAAGACGTGGAAAAGTTGAGCCCTTTCACTGTCGTTTAAACCAGCATAATTTGAGAACTGGAAGATCTCTTGTTAAGACTGAAGCATAACTGAAAGAAGGGATCCCGGTTTCACACCTTCACAGTGGAAGTTTGTAGCTGGGTCAGATGCAGTGAAAAAGAGGAAGGAAGATGGAAGAGGGGGAGGAGGAGGGAGGAGGAGGAGGAGGAGGAGGAGGAGGAGGAGGAGGAGGAGGAGGAGGAGACGGAGGATGTGGTAATGGCAGGGAGGAGCAGGAGAGCGGAAGGAGACAGTAGTGGGCATTTTCAAAAGACTGAGTGGAGGTGGAGACAGCTTTTTGCATCTTCTTGTCCTAGAAGGGACAGGGATGAACCATCTGGCTCGAGGAATCTTTCCCGCTGCTCCCAGTGGCAGCTGCTGGCTCCCTGGAGCTTCTTTCCTGGGCTCTGAATCCACGTGTCTCATAAACAGCTGTACTGTTGCTTCTGCTGAGCGCAGTCATGGAAAGTCTGCGGAGATCATGAGCTTGAAGGTGGCCTCTAGGAAGAGGGTATCAGGGAAGCGAATGAGTGCTCCTGAGGGAGGGCATTAATCCTCCTCTTGAAGTGACTTCTGGCCTCCAGGTTGGCAAAGCACTTTCATCTCTGCTGTCTGAGACCCAAGCAGCCTGAGAAATGTGACTCCCCACGGTGTCTCCCCAGGGTGGCACTGCACTGGGTGCTGAAGGTGGCCTGTGTGCTGCCATTGAGGTGTGCTGGAGGCATTCTGGACCCCAGGTAGCTCCCCAACAATTAGATGCCATTCCCTGAGTTTAGAGTCTAATTTCTAGACATTTCTTTTAGAAAGAGGTATGCCCTGACTTAGCTGTATCTTAGGCTAGTTACCCAAACTCTGCCTTTGGATAGGTTTTTTACAGAGTTCCAAACTCCATGGAACTGACTTGAAGTGAGTTTTGATAGTCAGTGTTTGGAGCCCAGAAATAGTAGATTCTAGGAAGTAAACAATCTAGTGTGGATAGCATGAAGCTGGTGCGGGCTTAGGGAGGGAATCACATAGATGCTTTGCAGTTGACTTACCTGCTTTGGTTTTCTCATCTGGAAAATTTGAACTCGAATCCTCATAGAGATACGGGCTGCCACATGAATTAAACTCGGCAGTGTATATATATAGTGTTTAATGTGAATATTGTGAATTGTTATAGTAAATTACTATTATTATAAGCCTAGCCTTTTTTGGGGGTAGGTAGTTTGAGCCACACCTGGCTGTGTTCAGAGCTTGCTCATGGTTCTGTGCACAGGAATCACTTTTGTTGTTGCTTCGGGGACTGTAGACAAAGCTGGTGTTGATTGCACGTAAGACAAATGCCTTAGCCCTGGTATTTTGCTCTCTGAACCCAATATACTCAGTCTCCTGAAAGGTTAAAAGCTCAGACAGTCCTTTCCAGATATCTCTGTTGATTCAGAATGACTCTCTCACAGTTCATTTTAACCCAGTTTTCCTGTTGAGGTGATTTTTATGAATAAACCTGGGTAAGGTGTGACTCATGGACTGAAAGCTCCGTGTCTCTGCACATCTGTCCCATGCAATGTCTCTGATTGCATGTCTCACTTTCTGTCTTATATTAAGGCAGTTCGCTATATGACTTGGAATTAGGTTTCATGTTTGATTTTTTTTAAATCTTAAGCAGTCCAAGCAAAAATTGTGTGGAGGACCTCTCAGTGGACTGTTGCATAGTTGGCGCCATGGTGTTCATATTGCTGATAGTGTCTTTCACTGTATCATTGTCTCTTCCTGTTGTTCATCGATTTGCTCGAAGTGGGCGCTTAGTAACATCTCCCATAGTCCTGTCACAAGCAAGTGTAGCCCAGGGCATCTGCTTGCTCCAGGGACAGGAAGAGCCTTAAACCATTCTTCAGGTCATGGAATTGAGGTCCATAATTGTTACCTCTTGATCACTTGATCACTTGAATCCCGTTATTCATCGATTTGCTCGAGCGGGCACCAGTAACATTTCCATTGGACCCTATCACGTGCCAATGTAGCCCAATGGCATCTGGTTGATTCAGGAATATGAAGAGCCTCAAACCGTTTCTTCAGGGTCTTTACAAGGAAGTCTGATAGTGTCTTTCACTGTATCATCGTTACTAGTGTTTGTTACTAGTGTTTGGCATATCAAATAAAACACAGGTAGCTTGCCAGGCTCTGCTGTGTAGGTGGTATACTCTCAGTATAAGGCTGTCATCTCAAGCATTTACTGATGAAACTTAAAGGGAACGATCAGGTTTTCTCTTGGGTGGAGTCTGAGGAACTGTGGGGTCTGGATGTTGAGAATGACTGAACTCATGATGTGTGGGTTGCTCTCACTTCTTGCTAGGCTTACTGGAATGACAGGTATCAGTTAGAACCTGCCTAGAACTATATACAGTGCATAAATGTGAAAGATCATGGGAAGGGCCTGATCCTAAAATCAGTGCTATCTAAGAATGTCGATGGAGCTGTGGGTCTGATGTGGGTCTCTTCCGGGGTAGCTGGCATGGAGGTGGAGGAAAGGGAAGAGGAACCCAAATCCAAATGGAAGGACTTACCTGTTAAATATGGCCAGGGATGGCCTTTTTATCAAGTGAAAGGGATATCTGTGTTTAATCCAGTGCTTTTGATGGGGTGGAGGTAGGTGTCTAGCCATATATTTCTCTTTGCTTTGAATAACTGTCAAGGGTAAGATGACAGGTGGAAGACAAAATTATTGGGTGAGTTTTCAAGGTTTAATTGTTTTAGCAATAAAAATATAAGAACAAAGTTACCTATTGTTCTCTGGAAATCACTCAAAAAACAGGTAAAAGTTGTTTAAAAGAGTTAACAGTTAAAAGTGGTTAAGGACTCCAGGCTTCTGTCTTGCCACACAAAGGTTGAGGGGTGAGTTAAGGAGCCGGCATGAGGACTGCCTTTTGCAGCTCCTTCCATGTGGGATGTGCTGGAGATAGGCAGGGTGGAGGGCCTGGGAATGGGCCCGATCTCCTCTGTCAGTGGAAGTGCTGATTCCAGATGGTGAGTTCACTTACCATTAACAACTGGGTTGGTGTCTATAAAGAACACAGCATAGATGTGCGATAGTGCTCAGTAAATGGCTGTTGCAAGTACTTTTAGTGGCACACAGAAGAGATAGGAATAATATCAAAAGAGTAGCCCATTCATTCTGGCATATTTAGTAGAATTCTGGATTAGATTAATCCCTGTAGGAAATGGAGTTAATGAAGCACCGGTCCTCTAAGTGTATTTTTTCTCTTACTGAAACCTACTTCTTGTAAAATTGTTGGTCACATTTGATGGATAGTTGTGCTTTGCTAAGAAGGAATTTAGGTGCCTTGAGTCTAAAAGAGCTGACTTCCTTCAGTCTCTTCAGAATCTTTCATTGGTGCCTGTGGTGCCAGGGGTTTTGTGCTGGCTAGAAGTGCTGTGTCAAAGTTTTTTCTCATCTATCGCCTCTCTTTTTAGGGTGGTCTATGATGCTAACACACTTTACATTTTTGCACCTAGTGCACAAAGCAGAGACCGATGGGTGAAGAAGTTAAAAGAAGGTAAAACTCATCTAATGGAGTATTAATCTGTGGAAAGTTTTAGACCATAACAGTGTTATTCTTAAACTAGGAATCCATGAATATATCGTGTATTTATAATAGTTTCATCTTCAGCAATTGTTTCCTTTAGGACAAACTGTAACTGTAAGTGATCCATTTTAAAGAGATCCATAAAGAGATCTCTTTAAAGTTATGTTTCCTTTTGGTGGTATTTGCATAGTTTCTAAGAAAAGTATGTTTTTCATTTAATATATTTGAATACAATAAAGCACTAGACTTTTATGGTAACAGGAGTTGGTGTGTGTTTGTTTGATTTTTGGGGGTTCTGGAATCATACCCGCTAATGCTCAGGGCTTGCATCTGACTCTGCACTCAGTGACCATTATTGAAGGGACTCAGGGCACCATATAGAGTGCTTGGGATTGAACCAGAGTCAGTTGTGTGCAAGATACGTGCCGTATTCTCTGTACTAGCTGTCCAGCCCAAGATTTGGTATTTTTCTTTCTTTTTTAATCCTTTTTATTTGGGGGCCACAACTGGCCGTGCCCAGGGCTTACCCTGGCTGGGCTCTTTGCTCAGGCATCACTGCTGGCAGTGCTCAGGACTCATATCTGGTTGTGCCAGAAGACTATTGGCTCTACCAGAGATCAAACCAGGGTTGGCTGCATGGAGCCATATCCCCTGTACTATCTCTTCAGCCCCAAGATTTGGTGTTATCTTTTTTAAAATGTCCTATGTTGTCACCCTTTGTATTGTGTTAACATGGATGGTTTCTCTTGCACTGTCCTTGCAGAATGGTGATGACTGACTTCTGTGTACGCCTTGCACAGTGAGATCACAGTGAATGACAGCAGTGATCACTTCTGAGCACGGGTGTTCCCCCCCACCGCCCTCACCCTGCAACTCACAATAAAAGGGACCAGAAAGAGAACCACCTGACTCTTTGAATGTTTTTTTTATATAATGCCATGAATTATTCTCATGAAAATATCAACTTTGAGGAACAGAGTGATTGACACTGTTACTTAGGAAACATTCTGTTTGACTCCTTTCATCATTGACTGTCTCTGACTTACAGAAATAAAGAACAACAACAATATTATGATTAAATACCATCCCAAGTTCTGGGCTGAGGGAAGTTATCAATGTTGCAGACAAACTGAAAAAGCTCGCCTCCTGGATGTGAGAAATACAACCTTTTTGAGAGCAGTAAGTTTTCATTTTGTTCCATAATTATATTGTACTCAGGATGTACTTATCATTTGTAGGACGAGAAAGTGACCTGGCTTTGGTTTTGTTAAGTATGGCCTCCACACTTTCTAGTACTGCTTAAGTGTAGGGTGGGCACATTTTATACAAGTAATTGTATTGGAGTTAGTTGTGGGACTGTCTCGTGGAATCATAGGTGTGCCTTAGCAAGCTTTTATTGCAATGGGAAAACCTAAAAATGACTGCTAGAATCATTAACCTTATACAGCTTCATCAGTAGTTTTTCTTTGTTTCGGTTTTGTTTTGTTTTTATTTTGGGGCCGTACCTGATGGTGCTCAGGACTTACTCCTGGCTCTACACTCAGGGATTATTCCTGGTGGACTTGGGAAACCATGTGGTGCCAGGGATCAAACCCCTGCTTGGCTGTGTGCAAGGCAAGCTCCCTGCCTACTGTACTAGGTCTTCATCCCCATCTTTTCAATTTTATTGAGATAGAATTGACAAAATGAAATTCTAACTTATGGAAAGCATTCATTGCAGTGATATAGCTATGAACTATGAGAGATTCCTTTCATCACTTTTCACTTGATTGTGTGTGAGTGTTTAATTTCTGATCTCTTTAAAGAGTAGATTCCAGTTACACCGTACAGTGCTAATCAGCTAGAGGCCATTATGTTGCTGCTAGCTCCTCAGATCTTCTTTCATAAACTGAAAGTCAGTACATTTTCACGGCCTCTCTCCTTTCTTTTTCTTTCTCTTTCTTTCCTCCCCACCCCATTTCCCTAGCCTCTGACAACCACCATTTTATTTTCTGTTTCTGTGAATTTGTCACTTTTAAAAAAGATTTCATAAGTAAGTGATGCTCTGTGGTATTGTGTTTGTCTTGGCTTATTTAACCTTATTTATCTGCATTAATACCCTCTACATGCCTCCGTTTGTTGCAAATGGCAAGGTGGACATCCTTTAATTTTCAAAGCTGAATAATATCCCATTGCATATTTCCCCTTATCCATATACTATGGATCCTCTCACTGATTCCATCCTTGGCTATTGTCAAAAATGGTACCATAAAAGTGAGAACAGAGACATATCTTTGAAACTGATTTTTTTTTGCTTTGTATACCTAGAAGTGGGATTGCTAGATCTTATGGCAGCTCTATTTTTTAATTTCTTTCAGCACCACTGTACTGTTTTCCATGGAAGACTGTATCAGTTTACGTTTCTGCCAACAGGGTTCAGAGATTCTCTCTTTTGCTCCCCATTCTATCCAGCTTTTGTTATCCTCTGTGTGTTTGATAATAACCGTCTTGATACATGTGAAATGGTAACTCAGTGTTTCAATTTGCGTTTCCCCACTGTTTACTTATCTTGGACACTTTTCCACGTACCTGGTAGCTCTCTGAGTGTCTTCTTTGGAAAATGGTTTCTTCAGATGTTTTACCCATTTTAAAATTGAATTATTTATTAATTTATTATTGACCTACATGGATTCCTTACATAAGGTGGTTATTAATCTTTTACCAGATACGTGATTTGCAAATATTCTCTTCTTAATACCCTTTGTAGATTGCCTTTTAATGTTGCTAAATTCTTTTGCTAGGCAGGAACCTTTTAATTTGTATAGAATTATTCATTTTTATGTTTGTTCCCTCTGCCTTTATAAGGAGCTTGTCAAGATATTTTCAACTAGGAGTTTTATATTCCCAGCCTATGTTTAAATCTTTTATATGTTTTGGAGTTGATTTTTTGCATATAGTGGGAAAATTAGGGGTAGCTTTTCTTTACTTTATTATTTATGCATTTTTTAAAAAATAAACTTTTAAAAATGTATTTTCAATACAGTAATGCAGCCAAAAATCTTCAGAAGGACTATTTCCATTTTGATATCTAAAACCCACAAATCCTTAAAATGAGTGACTCTTAGTAATAACCAAGAAATATTCAGGACCTGAGTGATAGTACCGCTGGTAGGATGTTTGCCTTGCATACAGCTGAACTAGGTATAATCCCCATGATTTCATTTGGTTCTCCAAGCACCCTCAGGAGTGATCCCAGAGTGCAAAGTTAGGAATAAGCTCTGAGCACCACTAGGGTGGTGCTTTTGCTGTGGGA
Source organism: Cryptotis parvus (assembly GCA_021461705.1). Classification (NCBI taxonomy): domain Eukaryota; kingdom Metazoa; phylum Chordata; class Mammalia; order Eulipotyphla; family Soricidae; genus Cryptotis; species Cryptotis parvus. Next base: position 87,680 of record JAJIBD010003541.1, read on the forward strand.
CCCCCAGCAAAAGGGAATATGTAGAATTTCAAGATGGCTAGTACTATCAGCCACCCATAATAATAGTAATCCATTATAATTTATGTCAGTCAGAATTGAAGAAATATCTCAATATGAGCTAATGATTATTCATTTATTTATTTGTCTTTTGGGTCACACCTGGCGATGCTCTTGGGCTACTCCTGGCTCTACACACAGGAATTACTCCTGGCAGAGCTCAGGGGACCATATGCCAGGGATTGAACCTGGGTCAGCTGCATGCAAGGCAAACAACACCCTACCAGATGTGCTATCACTCAAGCTTCACTAATGATTATTTAATAAAGATGCTTCATCTGCAGGAGACCAGCTCAGAGAACTATCTAGCACCTCACTCTTCTGAATCCTTGCACCCTGATTTTCGGGTGATGTCTGGATAGTAATTAAGCACATTTAAAAGAAAGGCAATTGACTGTTATTGCTTTCTATTTTTCAATTTCCTAAGGTTTGTTATTAGATTGCTTACAGCCTAATCTGCTATAAAAGACACCCCACAATAACTGCAAATAGGGAGCAAATAGAGACAATTTTTTTTCATCTCCTGAATATCCAGTGGCAGAGTGGTCCCAGGTATGGAGTGGGTAGCCTGGTAAGATGGCTCTCCCGCTTGTTCTGGTTCAATTAGTCTCTCTTCGTGGCAGCAGGGAAGCAGGCAAAGGGAGATCGGTCCATAGGAAGTGCATGATCTAAAAAAAGGCGCCGTATCTGTGTAGTATTTTCGGTAGACTTCTGCCTACAGCGGCCCCTAGTTGGGAAGCAGGTTTGAACTAGATAGCCATGAACCTAAGAACTCTAAGATGGTAGTGAAAGAGGACAGAACAAGCTCGGAAAGCATCACTCACTGTCACTATTTCAGCTGACTGATTCAGCACTGTTGATTGCCCAGTTTATGCAGCGGAGGAGGATGTGAAGATGAAGACTTAGCCCTGCTGCCATCACAGCCCGCTCACGAGGCAGAAACATAAGCCACTTGTAAAACCATTTTAAAATTTGGTTCTGAAATAGTGGTATAAGCACCATGCATTGGAGAGAGAGAGAGAGAGAGATAGATAGATAGATAGATAGATAGATAGATAGATAGATAGATAGATAGATAGATAGATAGATAGATAGATAGATAGATAGATAAGAGAGAGAGAGAGACTTCTTATTTTTTGTGTTGGTTCTTCCTTATCCATTAAACCATCTCTACTTATCTTTATTGATCATGCGTTTTAACCTATGGCTGATGTTGTCATTTTCAGGTATCAAGAAAGTACTACCTCCACCGCCAGAAACGAAGAAGGTGGGTGGCCTTTGACTTCAGGAAGCTTTTGCAATTTACCGGTGTGTGGGTTCTCATTCAGGTGACACCAGAATTAGATTAGAAATAGAAATGCAATGGCTTATTTGTCTTTTTCTTAGAGTCAATTATCAATTTAATGGAATATGGTAGAGGCTTTATTGTTATCTGGCAATTTTTTACTGTAGGTTGACCTAAAGAACAGTATTTAGAAATTCTGAGACTTTAAGGCCATGTGTCTCAATGTTTTTATGACCACAGCCTCCTTCTAAGCTTGTGTCCTTATTGTGACCCTCTGTCCTACATTAGGGACCCTGGTCTCATGCTGTGGTTCCTCATTTATACAATCCTTACCTGTTGTGCCCCTCCCCTGAAAATCCTGGGGACCCACAGGAAGCCATATGACCCCATTTGAGAAACATTGCTTTAGAGGAATATTTCAATCTCAGGTCACAGTATTAGGCAAAGAAATGACATCTAAATTTAATGTTAGATCTGCAAAGAGTTGGGTATGGTGGTAAACCCACACATTACTGTAGACCAGATTCATATTAGTTTGATATGTTTGACTTTGGATAAATAATTTAGACCATCATTTCGTTGGTTGCAAAATGGGTATTATTTTCCACGGGGTATTAAGGATAAATGAGACTGTGTACTAAGACTGTGTACTGGACTCTATATGGGACTATGCACTAAGACTGGATTATGCATGTGACTATACACAAATGTCGGGAAGCCGCTGGGGTCCCCAACAGTGTCAGGACAGAAATTTTCTTCTACCTCCGAGGACACCGGGGAATGGATGAAAACTCACAAGTCCGCACAGTTCCAAAAGGCTTTTAATAGTACAAAAGCTCTACCACCGCAATCCAATATAATGAAAGAACGCTAGCTCTGGTCAGAACTTAGATCATACAAAAGAGCCTGAGTCTCCCACCAAAGAGAGAGGATCTCACCCAAGAGGAGTCCTACCCAAAAGAAGGAGCAAAATGCCAAAAGCCAAAAGCCAAAGAGCCAAGGGAGCCAAAAACCGAGGAGCCAAAGGCTGGTCCCCTTATGTACGCCAAAATAATCCATGTCAACAAAGAGTTCTAAACAGAGTGTAGAAGGGCAGTGCCACACCCTACTGCAGGTATAAACAAAGATTACTCCAAGGACTAATCCAGAGATTATCTCTTATGTAAAACACTGGAAAGAGAGAGAGAGAGAGGGCTGATATAAAGTAATACATCTTAATTTCATGGGCTTCATGTAATCTAGATGGTACCCACAAGGTCCTTCTTATTATTATCTGCACCAGGGTGATTCTGAGTATCTTGTTCTCGTGTACTGAAAGGGTCACACTCACCTGCTTGAGAGCAAACTAGTATGATCCTTCCTATAATCTTCCTATAGTCTCAACGTAGCCAGGGTGGTAGTCTCCTGGTAAATTCTAACTGTCCCACGCTGGGTGCAGTGGGTATAAAGAGGAGCTGTGCCCAATCTAGAAAACATAGAAGTCTTAGTAGATGTATAAGTCAGAAGTCATTCAGTCATGGTGACTTCTGTAAGTGCCACACCCTCTAGCTGTGTTTACATAGAAGAGAGGTCTCATTAGAATGAACCTTGGTTTAAATAGATTAAGCTGGGAGTGGGCAAAACAACAAAGCTCCCAGATTAGCTAAATCTGTCCTCCAACACACAAAGACTGAGTGGGGGGGGGAGGGCGGGGGGTCCCAACAGCGCACGCGCCAGAGCTTGTATGGGGGAAGCGCCTCCTCCCACTCTCGGAAAGATGCCCCTGGCCTGAGCTGCCCCTGCCCTCAGGCTGGGAGGAGGCGTGCTAGCTACTTTGACCGCAAAGCCTACTACATCGACCACAGGAGCCGCACCACCAGCTGGGTCCACCCGCGGGGCAGTTTAGTTTGTTACTTACAAGTGATCCTAATCCCAGAAGAACTGCTGGGGTCTATCGTGGCTCTTCACTCCGGCAGCGCTGGGGTCATGTGATCTGAGCCCAACGAGCAGAAGAATGGTGGGATCCCAGCAGCTTCTGCCTCTCTGCTCTTGGAGCTATGGGTTCTACTGGTCAACCTACCAGCTGGGGTGACCACTGAAAGCTCAGTTCCTGGGACCGGAAGGAGTTAAGCCTGGAGCCATATGCAGAAAGGAGGGGCTCTGCACACCTGCCCTGGATTTTGTCACCCCCACATCTAATACCTGCAAGAGACAACCTAGATTTGCTGGACTGGTTTATCCCTGGAGGGGAAAATGGGAGCTACTATCTCATAGCTGAGAAAAATGGAAATTGGGGCTGGAGCGACAGCACAATGGGTGTCGGATTTGCTCTGCACACAGCTGACCTGACTTTGCTCCTCCTTTTCTCATATAGTTCCCAAGCCCTCCAGGCGTGATCCCTGAGCACCGCTGGGTGGGACTTCCCCAATAAAGGAAGATGGAAGCGTGAAAAAAAAATACATACATACTAGACTAGTATAAAACTATGTAATATGTACTAGACTGTGTAATATGTACTAGATTCTAAAAAAAATAAAAGTATGTAATATGTACTACAACATTAAATATTCTACTCCATGGATTATTAAGGATGAGACTATGTACTAGACTATTACTGAAGTATTGTATATTCTACCCTATAGGTTATTAAGGATAAATGAGACTTATTACTCTGCACTAAACTGTGTACTATATAGTCTACTTTATGGATTATTAAGGATAAATAAGACTTATTGTGTACTAAACTATGTAAGAAAGTATTGTATATTTTACTTCCTGGGGTATTGATGCTTCATGAGGTTTATTACTATGTACTAAGGTGTGTGCCTTGTACCTAGCAGGCTTGGAGGAGTTCAGTTCCTTCGGGTGGGAGGAGACCTGATAAAAGTCTCCTTCCACAGTGCTTTTCCGTCTCTGCAGGGCACTGGAGCGAAACATCTCGTCTGCCTTTGTTCCTCTGGAGTCTGCTCACAATTGCTCTTGCCTCTCTTTCAGTAGTGATATGTAAATCGTTCACAGTTCTCTGTCATACCCTCTTTCAAGCAACTTGCCCTTGGCACTGTTTTAATGTTTAAAGACAGTTTTTGGGTATCTCCTACCTTCTGAAATGTAGGAAAGATGCGGAAGTATCTGCATCCTCTAACACACGGGCTCGCCTAGATTTTGTTTGGTAGACTGGAGATTACAGGTTTGTGCTGTGGTGCTATGCTATGTGAATCGCTTACAGTTTGATCTCCTCCCTCTTTGGAACAGGAGACTAAATTCTCACACACTCTTGCCTTTTCTCAGCGAAGGCCTCCTCCACCCATTCCTCCTGAAGAAGAAGACAGTGGTGAAGAAATAGTTGTTGCTATGTATGATTTCCAAGCAACAGAAGCACACGATCTCAGATTAGAGAGAGGCCAAGAATATATCATATTAGAAAAGAACGATGTTCATTGGTGGCGAGCAAGAGATAAATACGGGTATGTAGTACCTCTGCATGGCATCGAGTGAGTGAATGTGAGTTAAGAGCTGAGTGAGGGCAGGGTATCAGTTAGCATCTTGTGGTGAGACTAGTTCAACCAGTCACAGTTGCGTGGTTATCACTTTGGGTTCACTTTGTGGTCCCCCCAATTATATTTTATTAAGGCACCATGAGTTACAATGTTATTCATCATTAGGTTTTTGATGTAGTTCCATCACCAACTTCCCTCCAACAGTGTTCCCAGGTTCCCTCTCCTACCCTCTTCCCCTGCCCCAGCCCCAGCCTGCTGTCTTGATGGGCATCTCTTACGCTTGGTTATTGAAGTCTTGTGATTTCAAGTGTTATTGGCCCTGCGGTTTGGATATTTAGCTCTCTGTTCCTCAGCTCCACTGATGCACCTGAATCCCCTGCCCCAGTTGCCTACCATCTATCTCTTCTCTCTTTCCCCTTCACTCTCTTCCTTTAACGTAGTATCTTCCACTCGCACCCATCTTGCTGCAATGCGTTATCACTTTGTACTGAATTCTTAGTGGTGACTCAAGAAACGTAACTGGCTCAGCATCTTTGTCCCCCAAATAAGAGTGACACTGTTTCTTTTTCATCCATTGTCTGGTTAATTGTATTTTTTTTGAGGTGGGGAAAATTACATTTTGTGTTTTCCTTCAATGAGGTAAATAATAACTTTTTTATTTTAAGAAAGGAAGAGAGAGGGTGAATATACATATAATCTAAATGTATCTATATACATGAACACATAAACTACATATACATATACACAAGACATTAAAAGACCAGGATTATTTATACACAATAAGAATTAGGGGGAAAGTCTTTTTTGCAACCTAATTGTTAATAGCTAAATATGTATCGCTAAAGGCAAAGTGTGTCTTTCAGACCTGGCTAATACAATTCTGTGTCCTGTGCCTCCCTTTAATGTTTAATCCTGTTTCTGTTCTGAGTTCTCATGGGTTAGATGAGGACTTTTTGTCCTGTCCAGAGCACACTCCATCTAACCTGCTTTCTCTTTTCCCCTCCCTACGTCTCTTCCCAAATTCCAATATTTTTCTCAGGCTGCGGGAGAAGCAGCGAGAGCGTCTACATTGCTGGGGCCTTTATTTTCTCCTCATCTCTTAGAAAGTTTGTGTTTCCAGAAGTGCTGTGGGTTTGCTGTGCATTACTCCCTTCTTGGAAATTTGTAACCTTTTACTCTTGGTTAGCAAAAAGGTTACTTCTTCCTTTTGAAGACTTGGGAATAATTTATTCTTAAAATTTCATATTGTGATCATTTCAACCATCCATGAATATGTGTGATGGTATACTGAAGCCCCCTGTGACTTCAAAGGTTAATTGAAAGATATTTTCCAGTCTTTTTTTTTCAAAGAAAGAGAGAAGGGGAATTAAAAAAAAAAAAAGCTTACTTATTTGGGGCCTACACCTGAGGTGCTAGCGGGACCATGTAGCCAGGGTCAGAATGGGCCTCCTGCATGCAGAGTGTGTACTGAGCACTTGACGCTATCTATCTGGCCCCCCACTTTTTTTTATCAGCCTAGATTTATCAATTCTCCTGATCCTCCCCTCCCAGAGTATATAAAAGTAATTTCAAGTCATCATGTCATTTCATTATTCATTCCAAAAGCTAAAAACCTTTTGAAAACAACTGCTGAATCATTATCATGATTAACTATCATTAAAAAAATAGCATCTGGGGCCAGAGTGATAGTACAGCAGGTAGGGCGTTTGTCTTGCATGTGGATAAACAACCTAGGTTTAGTCCTCGGCACCCCACATGGTCCCCAGGACACTGCCAGGAGTGATTTCTGAGCTCAGAGCCAGGAGGAAGCCCTCAGCACAACTGAAAGTGGCCCCAAAATAAACAAACAACAACAACCTAAGGATTAGTATCTGGGGCTGAAGAGATAATACAGTACTTAGGCCCTTGCCTTGCACAGGGTTTGATTCCTGGCTACCCATACTGTTCCCTGAGCCCTGCCAGGAGTGATCCTTGAGCACAGCATGAAGAGTGAGCCTGAGTACCGCCCAAACCAAAATGAATAAATAAAATAACAATAATGAAAAATAGCACCTTCAGACTTTTCTGTGACCTTTTCGGACCTTGATGAATACAAAATAAAACCCATGTGTCATTTATTTAAATATTTAAGGTGATAAGCCAAACTAACCGCATGACAAATAAAACATAATATATTCTTCAAGTTGACAAACATGCCTTTTAGGAAGTCAGCTGATCTTTCTTATAAACTTTGGGCAAGATTATAATTTTGCTCTTTTGCTATTATAGGAATGTAATGGGTACCGGAGTGATAGCACAGCGGGTAGGGCATTTGTCTTGCACGTGGCCGACCTGGGATTGATCCCCGGCATCCCTATGGTCCCCTGAGCACTGCCAGGAGTAATTATGGAGAGCAGAACCAGGAGTAACTCTGCGCATTGCCGGGTGTGACCCAAAAAAAAGCAAAAAAAAAAAAAAACAATGGCTTTTCTTTTAATAATCTCTAATTTCAGTGTACTGTTTTCTTATTTCTAGGAGTGAAGGATATATTCCAAGTAATTATGTAACAGGAAAGAAATCAAACAACTTAGATCAATATGAGTAAGTAAATGGTTATTTGTGACTGGGGAACCAAAAAGTGTCTTCATTTTCCTAATTATAGAAAGAATTTAGGATTTAATGGGTGTCTTTTATTATCCTTAGAAAGTAGTATTAATGGTTATTTAGCAGTAAAAGACATTGTGAGAATTCACTTCTCTAATACACTTTATGTGAAGTTCTTGTAGCAATGGAGTTACACAAGCAGCATAGTTGATCTGACCTTGAAATACATATTTTTGGGTGTTTAGGGGCTTGGGGACATACCCAGTGGTGCCCAGGGAGCATGCCCAGGGCAATAGGTGTGGTGCTGGGGATTAAGCTGGGATCTTGGGCATGCAAGGCAAGCACATTAATCTGTGTGTTGTCTCTGAGTCTGAAATATAGGTAATTGCTCATTCGTTTGAGAGAGTGGAACACAGGACCTGGGAGACAGCTCAGCAGGCCAAGCATAGGCTTTGCATGTGCAAGAGCCGGTTCCATTCCTGCCCCACGTGGTTCCCTGGGCACTGCTCGGAATGACTCTCAAGCACAGAGCCTGATGTGGCCCCAGAACAAAAAATAATGGGCAAAAACAAAAAGAAATGAAAATATAGTTCTAGAGTGGTCTTTAAAAACCCACGCGATTTTATCTTTTTCTAGCTATAATGACAGTGATTGATTTAAAGACATGAAACTTAGTAAGAAAGCTGAATCAATTGGAATTTACTTCTGTTAACAGTATATTTTCTTTCATTCTTTCTGAGGTGCCAGGAAACACACGGGCTTCCTGGGCTACACCCAGCAATGCTGGGGGGGCCCTGTGTGCCAGGAATGGAGCTCGTGTCAGCTGAATGCACGGCGTGTGCCTTAAACCTGTTCTCTCTTTCCCCACCCGACCCCAAGCCTGACCCTAAAGTGAGCTGAGCACTTACTGATAAGTTGGAGGCCAGCTCATCCTTATCTGAATGTGAGAATCTCCCTCATGACTCACAGAATGAAGGGTTTTGTGAAGTTTATGATTCATCCCCAAGAGTTTGGGAATATGTCCCTGTCTGGAAACTTCCCATCTTCTGAGGGACTCTCCTCCTCTGTGTGAACCAAGTGAATTTGCTGTGTGCGGTCTCTGGCTGGGAGTCCCCTGAGCTATCTGCCAGGAGATCAGGAAGGCTCGAGGCCAGGCCCCACCAGCTGAGAATGGGAACTTGTTCTCCATGTGGACACTCTTCCCCCACTTCCCATTCTCATTCGTTCTATTTGTTTTTTTTGCTACAACCCAGCCTATAATACATTTGACATGTCCCCAGGGTTAATAAGTCTTTTCTCCCAGCTGCTGAATCTGGAGCTCTTCTGATGCTTGTTTGGGTCTAGAAGGATGCCAAGGTCACAGAGGGGCTCCCTGGGATGGAGCCTGTGCGTGGTCGTTCTTCATGGATGTCTTCAGCAGAGCTGCTGTGTCCTAATCCTTTCCTAGAAATGAATGTGAAACCACAAGGACCCATTCGGAGATGCTCCCCATTAGCTGCTTTGCTGTTTGCTTAGTCACGCCTTCTTCCTTTCTCGTACCTCTGACAGTGTAGTTCTTCCTTTGCCGTGCTGTTGGCAGTGTAAGTTACCGCATTGGGAAGGGGAGCTTCCTTTCCTGGAAAACAGCAAGTGTCCTAAAAATGATCCCTCAGAACAGAATTTCTAAGAAGCTGCTCTTTGTTTAGTGGATTCCTTTTTTCTTTTAGTTTTCTTTTTTCCTTTTTGCTTTCCTTTTTTCCCTCTCTCCTTTCCTCCTCTCTCCCCTCCTTCTTCCTCCCTTTCTCTCCCCTCCTCTTCCTGCCTTCCCCTCCGCTCTCCTTTTCCCCCTCTCCTCATCTTTTTCCCTGCAGCCTGAAATACTCACGAAAATAACTTTTTGTTTCTCCAAGTACCCTATATCTAATTCCCTCTTGAGAGCCACAACTTAGCTCTCCTGATTTCTCGCTTACGCATGACAGAAAACCTCAATGCTTCCTGTCACTGTGAAGAAATAGGGTTGGAACTTCTGTTACTACTAAGAGAGCTTCTGTTACTATTAATACAGAAGATTGTTTTGCAATCTTTCAGGTTCTGTTGGTTGGAAATACATAATGAGTGCTTCATTTATTTTCCTTAATTCATTTGGACTGTTTTGGGTATCCTGACAAGGTTTTCTGCATCCTGGACAAATGCATGGAAAAATTTCAAGGACATCTCCCATTCTGTTGTCTTCATTTATTTTATTTCTCAATTGCTTTCAGACATGATTTATCAAAGCTGCAATGTTGTTCGACTTGGTTTCTGTTCATGAAGTGAGTTTTACAACATGAGACTTTCTGGTGGTGTAGGTGCTTCCCAGCAGTGCTCTGGTGATTCTTGGCCAGGCTATCCTGATGGTTCCGTGCTCGCGCCTGGCAGTGCAGTGCTAGGAACTACCAGGGCTGTTCCTGGAAATCTCACCCCAGGTGGGCATGTGGTGATGTGGTACCAGGGATCAAACTCGGAGCCTTATGCATGCCTGGCATGTGATCAGCAGTGATAGCTTAATGCCAACAGTTCTGGAATCTGGCAGTCACTTAGCTTCCAGATATAATAACAGCTGTTAGCTTGTATTGAGATTATAATTTGTCTTTGGACATTACAACAGCATCAAACAAATCTGACTGAAAAAGACCGTGTCTTGATATTTTTCTCTTCCTCAGCTGGGGATGCCTTTGTGTTCTCTTGTTTTAGGGTGCTTGCTGGGCCGAAGTGAGTGCTGTTGACATTTCTTTTTTTTTTCTTTTGGGTCACACCCGGCGACGCTCAGGGGTTACTCCTGGCTCTGCACTCAGGAATTACTCCTGGAGGTGCTCGGGGGACCATATGGGATGCCGGGGATTGAACCCGGGCCAGTGCAGGCCGGCCAGCGTGCAAGACGAACGCCCTACCCGCTGGGCTATCGCTCCAGCCTGACATTTCATTTTTAATAAAAGGCTTAATCAGGTTGGAGAACTCAAAGGTCCAGGAGAACTTAGCTTGTTTCCATGAGGTTAGAAGCCTAGGGAGAGCTGATGTTGGGAGGCCGAGGAAGGAAAGTGCCTGCACGGAGGAGTTGGGAGGGACAGTGGGGAGAGGCTTTCCAGAGGCGAAGAACAGTCACAGGGCTGCAGGAATGTGTGGTGGCACAGTATGGAAGCAGGACCTGTGGGTGGGCACGTCCCACATCTCAGTCTTGAGTGATGTCTGCACGCACTTGGGGCTGTGCTGGACGAGAATGGCTGGAAGGCCCGAAGTGACCTCTGCTCCCACGATCCTCTGCTCATGCCAACACTTGGGTCGTTCATGAAATTAAGTAGGGAAGCCTCTGTAATGACTTGGATGGCATCATTTGAATTAAAGGTACTAGCATAAAGCAGAGGTCCCCAACTTTATTTGCTCTCCAATCCCCTTTAGAAGAAATTAGCTCATCAGCAGCCCCCAATGACCATTGTACCTGAGGTCACTACTGCTCCCTGCATGGTGTCAGCACCCCTCAGGGGCTGGTATTCCCCACTTTGGAAAACAAGGAGATGAAGTGACATTTTCTGGGTGTATGAGTCGTGAAATAGAATTTATTATTTTAGTAAGAAATGTTACTTATTTCAAGTCATGAAGATTGCTTATAAATTATGGCAAGTCTGTGTTGGGATGCATAGATCTGTATTACTGTGTAAAGAAGTCTATCTACTGTTATATGAAAATGTCAGGTTATGATAGAGCAAATATAGTTTGATCCCACCTTAATAAAACATTAGGAATGTGGGCATGCAGTTATATTTTCATAAAAATATGGGTAGAAGGCCAGAGAGATAAGATAGGGCTTACGGTGCTTTCCTGCACGTAAACTGACTCCAGTCCAATCCCTGGTACCACGTGTGGGCCCCAAGCACTACCAGGAGTGAACCTTGAGCATAGATCCAGAAGTAAGCCCTGAATGCCATCAAGGGTGGCCCCCAAATCGTTTACAAATATGTGTATATGTATGTACACACATATATAAAATTTTGTAAGGCAGTACAATAACATGTTACTATTTGTCAATATTGCTACAACTTTGAAAATGTCTTATTCTTACTTATTGTATTTGTTATTGATGAGTAATATTACCTTGTTTAGTCCTAAAAAACTGTAAAAAGTTTTTACGAGAACCCTAAAGTCTTGTGTGTACCTTTCTCTGTTCAGATGGTATTGCAGGAATATAAACAGAAGCAAAGCGGAGCAACTTCTCAGAAGTGAGGTAAGTGTCTGTATTCCTTAGTTTGATTTCAGGAGAAATTGATGGAGATCAAGCTGTGACCAAGAGATCCACATAATCGGTTTCTAAAGTCAACAAAATAATAATTGATAGGGGCTGGAGACATGGTCCAGCAGGTAAGGCCTTTACGTGCAGCTGAGCCAGGTTCAGTACCCGGCACCCCATATAGTCCCCTGAACCTGCCAAGAGGGACCCCCTGCATACAGCACCAGGAGTAATTCCTGGGCAGAGCTGGATGTGCCCCACCCCCAAAAAAAAGACAAAATTACAATTTATTTGAACCATTTTAAAATGAATTCTTGCGCCCCAGGGAATACAGAGAGGCTTAGAACACCTGCCTTGCAAGCTTGTAGTCATGAGGTCAAATTCCAGGTCTCTCATACGCCAAGTGTAATACCAGCAGCTCTGCTGCTTGTCATCTCTGGTGCTTCCAGCGATTTTTTTATTTTTTTTTTTTTTTTTTTTTATGGCATTAAATTTTATTTCTTTTTTTTATTTATTTATTTATTTTATTATACCACAGTGAAACATACAATTACAAAGGTGATCATAATTGGTTCTTGGTAATACAGTATACCAGCACCCATCCCTCCACCAGTGCCCCATTTCCACCACCAATGTACCCCACCCCCTCCTGCCCACCCCCATGCTGCCTTAATAGCAGGTACCCCAGTTTCCTCTCTTTTCTCTCTCTGTCTCTCTCTCTGTCTCTGCATCTCTCTGCCTCTTATTTTACACATTGTGGCTAGCCCTGCAGGTATTTAGAGTTTATCACTTAAGTCTCTTTGTGTATATTCAATGGTGAGTCTTAATCTGCCATTACCATTTCCCACATTTAGTAAAACACTGGTATCTATGTCGTATTAATGAATGCAGTCATTCTATATTTGTCCTTTTCCTTCTGACTAATTTCACTCAGCATGATAGACTCCATGTCCCTCCATTTGCAGGTAAATTTCATAATGTCATCTTTTCTGACAGCCGCATAGTATTCCATAGTGTAGATGAACCACAGTTTCTTTAGCCAGTCCTCTGTTCTCGGGCATTTAGGTTGTTTCCAGATTCTAGCTATAGTGAATAGCGCAGAGATGAATAAAGAAGTACAGATAGTGTTTCTGCTATGTGTTTTTCGGTCTCTCGGGTATATTCCTAGGAGTGCTATTGCTGGATCAAATGGGAGCTCAATATCTAGCTTTCGGAGGAATGCCCATATTGTTTTCCAAAAGGGCTGGACCAGTCGGCACTCCCACCAACAGTGGATCAGAGTCCTTTTTTCCCCACATCCACGCCAGCACTGGTTGTTCTTGCTGTTTTGGATGTGTGCCAGTCTCTGTGGGGTGAGATGGTACCTCATTGTTGTTTTGATTTGCATCTCCCTGATGATTAAAGATGAAGAACACTTTTTCATATGCCTTTTGGCCATTCGAATTTCTTCTTTTTGGAAGCTTCTGTTCATTTCTTCTCCCCATTTTTTTGATGGGGTTGGCTGTTTTTTTCTTGTGGAGTGCTACCAGTGCCTGATATATCCTGGATATTAACCCCTTGTCAGATGGGTATTGGGTGAATATCCTTTCCCACTCTGTGGATTGTCTTTGTATCTTGGTCACCGTTTCTTTTGAGGTGCAGAAGCTTTTTAGTTTTATATAATCCCATTTGTTTATCTTTGCTTCCATTTGCTTGGTCAGTGGTGTGTCATCTTTAAAGATACTTTTCGTTTCGATGTCGTAGAGCGTTTCTCCTATGTTTTCTTCGATGTACCTTATAGATTCATGTCTGATGTTGAGATCTAGAATCCATTTTGATCTGACTTTTGTGCATGGCGTTAGAAGGAGGTCTAAGTTCATTTTTTTACATGTAGCTGCCCAGTTTTCCCAGCACCATTTGTTGAAGAGGCTTTTTTTGCTCCACTTAATATTTTTTGCTCCTTTATCGAAGATTAAGTGGTTGTATATTTGAGAATGTGTTTCAGGATACTCAGTTCTATTCCATAGGTCTACAGGTCTGTCTCTATACCAATACCACACTGTCTTAATTACAACTGCTCTGTAGTAGAGCTTGAGGTTGGGGAAAGTGATACCTCCCATCTTCTTTTTCCCAAGGATTGCTTTAGCTATTCATGGAGTTTTATTATTCCATACAAATTTCAGGAGTGTTTGTTCAATTTCTTTTAAGAACATCATGGGTATCTTTATAGGGACCGCATTGAATCTGTATAAAGCTCTAGGGAGTATTACCATTTTGATAATGTTGATCCTTCCGATCCATGAGCAGGGAATATGTCTCCATTTCCTCAGGTCTTCTTTTATTTCCTGAAGTAACGTTTTGTAGTTTTCTTTGTAGAGATCCTTTACATTCTTTGTCAAACTGATTCCTAGGTATTTGATTTTCTGGCGGCAATTGTGAATGGGATAGTTTCTTTAATGTCCCTTTCTTCTCTTTCGCTGTTTGCATATAGGAAGGCCATTGACTTTTGGGTATTGATTTTGTACCCTGCTACTCTGCTATAGGAATGTATTATTTCTAGGAGCCTCTTGGGAGAGAGTTTCGGGTTTTCCAGGTATAATATCATGTCATCTGCAAATAGTGATAACTTGGCTTCTTCCCTTCCTATCCGGATGCCCTTAATGTCTTTTTTCTTCCCTGATTGCTATGGCAAGTACTTCCAGTACTATATTGAATAGAAGTGGTGAGAGTGGGCAGCCTTGTCTTGTCCCTGATCTTAAGGGGAAGGCTTTCAGTTTTTCCCCCATTGAGAATGATGCTCGCTATGGGCTTGTAGTAGATGGCCTGGATTATCTTGAGGAAGGTTCCGTCAATCCCCATTTTACGGAGAGCTTTCATCATGAACGGGTGTTGGATCTTGTCAAATGCCTTCTCTGCATCTATTGATATGATCATATGGTTTTTATTTTTCTTTTTGTTGATATGATGTATTATGTTGATTGACTTGCGAATGTTGAACCATCCTTGCATTCCCGGGATGAATCCCACTTGGTCATGGTGTATAATCTTTTGATGACTCTTTGGATTCTATTTGCTAGTATTTTGTTGAAGATCTTAGCATCTGTATTCATCAGGGAGATTGGTCTGTAGTTTTCCTTTTTGGTGGCATCTTTGTCTGCTTTGGGTATCAGGGTGATATGTGCCTCGTAAAAGCTATTTGGGAGTGTTTTTGTTTCTTCAATTTGTTGGAAGAGCTTAAAAGAATTGGGAGTAGGTCCTCTTTAAAGGTTTTGTAGAATTCACTGGTGAATCCATCTGGACCTGGGCTTTTGTGTTTGGGGAGACTTTTGATTACTGATTCTATTTCCTCGATGGAGATAGGTTTGTTGAGGTATTCCAAATCTTCTTGTTGCAGACTTGGGAAGCTATAGGAATTCAGGAATTTGTCCATTTCTTCTAGGTTTTCTTCTTTTGTGGCGTAGAGGCTCTCATAGTAATCTCTGATGATCTTTTGAATTTCTGTGGTTTCTGTTGTGATGTCCCCGTTTTCATTTCTGATTCTATTTATTTGGGTTCTCTCTTTTCCTTTTCTTACAAGTCTTGCAAGTGGTTTGTCAATCTTGTTTATTTTTTCAAAGAACCAGCTTTTGGTTTCGTTGATCTTCTGGATTGTTTTTTGACATTCCATCTCATTGATTTCTGCTCTGAGTTTTATTATTTCTTTCTTTCTCCTTGGGTTGGGCTCCTTTTTGTTGATCACTCTCTAAGATCTTAAGTTGTGAAGTCAGACTGTTTATGATGACCTTTTCTTCTTTTCTGATAAATGCTTGAAGAGCTATGAACTTGCCTCTTAACACTGCTTTTGCTGTATCCCACAAGTTCTGGTAATTCGTGTCTTCAGTCTCATTTGTTTCCAGGAATCTTTGGATTTCCTCTTTCATTTCTTTTATGACTTGCTGGTTGTTCAGCAGTGAGCTGTTTAGTTTCCAGGTACTTGGTATTGGTCTCCGTTTTTGTGTACAATTAACTTCTATTTTCAGTGCCTCATGGTCTGAAAAAGTAGTTGGCACAATTTCTATCTTCTTGATTTTATGGAGGTATGATTTATGGCTCAGCATGTGATCTATTTTGGAGTATGTTCCATGGGCACTGGAGAAGAAAGTGTATTCAGCTTTTTTGGGGGTGAAATGCCCTGTATATGTCTACCAGCCCTCTTTCTTCCATCTCTTCTTTAAGGGCCAGTATTTCCTTGGTAAGTTTCAATCTTGTTGATCTATCCAGGGTTGATAGAGCAGTGTTGAAGTCTCCAACTACAATTGTGTTGCTGTCAATGTCTTCTTTGAAGTCTATTAGTAGTTGTTTTAGGTATTTTGCTGGCCCCTCGTTGGGTGCATATATGTTTAATAGCGTGATTTCTTCCTGATATATGCATCCCTTGACTATTAAGAAGTGACCTTCACTGTCCCTTTTGACCTTCTTCAGCCTGAAGTCTATGTTGTCAGATACCAGTATGGCTACCCCAGCCTTTTTGGATGGGTTGTTTGAATGAAGGATTGTTTTCCAGCCTTTTATTTTGAGCCTGTCTGTGCTGCGATTGTTCAGGTGTGTTTCTTGCAGGCAGCAGAATGTCGGATTCAATTTTTTGATCCATTGTGCCACTCTGTGTCTCTTAACTGGTGCATTTAGACCATTGACATTGAGAGAGATTATTGTCATGGGATTTTGTGCCATCTTTCTGAATAGGTTGGTTGTTCTTTTGGGTTATGTCTCGTCTTATAGTAGATCTTTCAGTCCTTCTTTTAAGGTTGGTTTTGATTTTACAAAGTTCCTAAGCTGTTGTTTATCCAAGAAGTTGTATATCTGTCCTTCAAATCTGAGCGAGAGTTTAGCCGGATAAAGAATTCTTGCTGAGGCATTCATTTCATTAAGTTTTTTCACTATATCCCACCACTGCCTTCGGGCTTGGAGGGTGTCTTCTGAGAAGTCTGCTGAAAGTCGAATGGATGCTCCTTTGTATACAATTTCCTTCTTTGATCTTGCTGCCTGAAGAATTATGTCTCTGTCTATGGCATCCATCACTTTGACTAGGATGTGTCTTGGGGTCTTTCTATTGGGGTCTCTTCTTGCTGGTACACGTCGGGCTTCTTGGATCTGGATGCCTTCGTCCTTTAACTTGGGGAACTTTTCAGCCAGGATGTTTTTAACTGTTTTAATTTCCTTGGGGTTACTTTCTTGTCCCTCTGGGACTCCTATGATTCTTATGTTGTTCCGCCTGGCTTCATCCCATTGTTCTCTGTTTCGTTGCTGATCCATTATCCGGTCTTTTTCCATCTTATGTAGATCTCTGAGTGCTTTCTGCAGCCCATCTTCAGTCTCACTGATTCTCTCTTCTGCTGCTGTCATCCTACTATTCAGAGCCCCGATTGTGTTTTTCATTTCGTCTACTGAGTTTTTAAGCGATGATATTTCTATTTGCATGGTTCTCATTTCTGCTCTCATTTCCTCCCGTAGTTTATTGACAGCCCTTTCAACTGCTTCGTTTATGTTCTCCTGTATTTTATTGGACATCTGCTCAATTTTTTTCGTTGAGCTCCTTAAACATCCTACCAATTTCTTCTCTGGTTTCACTGTCAGAGAGATCATGCACATCTGTATTCTTTTTTGAGTCTTCAGGGTCGATTCCTTCATCTGTTCTTCGAGCTGGGGATCTGCGTTGTTTCCCCATGGTGTTGTGGTGTTCAGGGATAGATTCCTCTGGTGTACTGTTTCTTTTTTTCTTGAGGGTATTACTTTCCCTTGGTGTTGAAATTCCTAGTTTTTCTATTAATAAGCGGCCGCATTAGCGGCCGCCCGGCCTGCCAGCCACACACCCCAGGGAGGTAGGGTACCTGAGATGCAGACAGGCCAGTGTGTCTCCAGCGATTTTTAATGGCAGCACAGCCGTGTGTGTGTGTGTGTGTGTGTGTGTGTGTGTGTGTGTGTGTGTGGTATGTGTGTGTGTGTTTGCATTTGCATCACATACAATGAGGGTAACCTCTGATGAATACTCAGCTAAAAAGCATTAGGGTATTACTACTAGCTGTGCTCAGGGAACCGTGTGGAATGCAGAGCATTAAACCTGGTTGGCTGCATGCAAGGCAGATGCCCAGCCTGCTTGCTGTTGCTCCGCCCCTTAATTCCTCATTATTATGGCTAAAACTAAGATTTGTATTGTTTCTCAAAACTCATTTTTACCTTCCAGCAGTTTCAGCACTAATGGATTGTTGTGGTGTGATTGGTAGAAATGTGTTTGAGTTTCATTGCTTCTGTCTTGTATTTGTCAGCTTGGGAGCCGATGAGAGTTTGTCATTTGTTTCTCGGTATTATTTTCGTCTTTCAGGTTTTCTTGGTTAATTTGTGTCCCAGCTCCCCTTTTCTACAATGCTATTTAACACCAACTTCCCACAGGGACAGGACTTAAGGATTTTTAGAAACATTCCCCTTTTGAAAAAAAAGATACATTTACAGAAAAATATTTGTGGATAGAAGATGATACTGAGTTAGGGGTTCAAAGTTTATATCAAAATTGAAAAAATTGTGACGAGAAATTAATGTACTTAGAAATACATCTGCTGATAATGTTCCCTGCCTGTCCAGAATTCAGAGGTTCTGATAATGAAGGGCTGCTTCTCAGTCCTGGAAGGGACCTTGGAGACTCTAGTGTAAATATCTCACCCAGTGCATGTGAAGGTTTGCGGCCGAGGTTTGCGGCTTGTGGGTGTGCTTTCTTGATTTTCATTTCTTATCTCCCAACTACTACCGACTTCTGTGGAGGCCCCCTCTTCTTTTTCTTCTCTGCAAAAGGCAGACTGATAGTAAACATAACATCCTAAGATGTTCCCGAGTTTTCTTCATAGCATTTCTGTTTGTTATTGGAAATGGGAAAATTTACTTATGTTATTAAAATTGGTATCGTATTTGACATGCCAAATACCAGTAACAATTATAGACCTCATTCCCATGACCTGATGGAATGGTTTGAGGCTCTTTATGTTCCTGGTGCGGGATGATGCCCTTTGGGCTATCGCGAATGTGACAGGACGTATTGAGATGTTACTGGTGCCCATTTGAGTGAATCGATGATATATGGGAAGACAGTGATACAGTGGTTAAAATTGGTGGAAAAAATGTCTTCCTTTGGATTTTAGGACAAAGAAGGTGGCTTTATGGTCAGAGACTCCAGTCAACCAGGCATGTACACAGTCTCCCTTTATACAAAGTTCAGAGGGTAAGTATTCCCACTCTCCACTCCTCTGTAAAAAGTTTTCAAGTGTTTGAGTAAAGACCCTATAATTTTGGTATGGATATTTTGTTGGTGGTCGGGGCAGGGCATACCTGGCCGTACTCAGGCTTACTCCTGGCTCACTCCTGGCAGTGCTTGAGGCTAGGGATCAAACTTGGGTCACCTGCATGCAAGGCCATTGCCTTACCTGCTGTATTAGCCCCTCTGGCCCCTGCAGATTTCTGGTTTTCAAAAAAAATATGCTGCATTCTAGTATAAAAGAAGAAAATCTTATTCTTTTCTAAATTAGATTTTAATTAAAAATCTATTTTTCATTTAAATAATTAAAATCTATTTTAAATTTCTAATTTAAAAATCTGAATTAGATTTTTAGCAGGTGGAAATCTAAATTAGATTTCTAATAATCTAAACTTTGAAACCCAATAAAAAGATACATCTGCACACTGTGTTAAGAACAAACAGTCCCACAGCAAGCAAGGTGGATAGAGATCAAGCCTTCGGATAGCTTAGTGTGGAGTTCAGGCAATTATCAGGGTAGTGTATGAATGCTATAATAGAGGGTGTGTGTGTGTGGTGTGTGTATGGGGTGTGGAGTACATAATCCCAGACATATCTGAGTTACTCATTAGATAGAACCATGATACCACAACTAAGATAGATAGAAGTTAGGGAGAGATGAGAGAATGTTTCTGATGCAGGAAACTGACTAGACCTGAGGTAGGAAAGGAAGGGTGAGTGTGAGGGTCTTCAGAGTGTATCGTAGCTGGGTGGTTGCATGGGAAAGTGGGGGGGAAGGTCAGAGAGAAGAGTGGAAGTCAGGGCATCTGAAATTGTACAAAAACAGTGAATACTCAGCTAAAACGCATTAGGAATTACTACTAGCGGTGCTCAGGGAAACATGTGGAATGCAGGGCATTAACCTGGTTGACTGCATGCAAGGCAGATGCCCTGCCTGCTTACTGTTAAGCTACAGGTGATTCCATGTAACAGAGAAAGAAAAACGAAAATACTGTACCTTTTTCATGTGTTTAGTTTATTTGCTTTTAGAGGTATAAATCCTTGAGACGTTTTTCGCATCAAAAACCAGTAGCAACTATTAGCTGTTCTAAACTTGAGCCTTTTGGTGAATAGAGTTTATAAATGTTCTTTTCTACAGTCTCATGAAGGGGGAGCAAATGAGTGTTTTAAAAACACCAAGGAGGGGCCAGAGAGATAGTCCAGCCAGTAGGGCATTTGCCTTGCACGCAGTCGAACCGGGTTCAATTCCCTGACAACCCATATGGTCCCCCAGGCACCACCAGGAGTAATTCCTGAGTGCAGAGCCAGGACTAATCCCTGAGCATTGCTGGGTGTGACCCAAACAGCAAAACAATAAAATAAATAAAAACACCAGTGAGGCAGAGACATAGTACAGGGGTTAAGGCACTTGCCGTGTGTATAACTGACACTGGTCCCATCACCCCCTCAGCATATAGTCCTGTGAGCACCATCAGGAGTGACCACTGAGCACAGAGCCAGGAGTAAGCCCTGAGCAGAGCTGAATGTGACCCAAACTCCCTCCCCCACACAAAAACAACCAACAAAAAATCAGACTCACCAATTCATGGAAAAACAAAGCTAAGGAAAACAGGGCAGGGTAAAATTTGCCCTGAAAGAAAAAGGGCTCCAGGGTTACCTGGTAGAAAATATCTTAAGTGTGATGTTAGGTGCCCGGAATATCTCCCGTCCCAGTGGCTGAAACCCTTGTCTGCTAGTTCAAACCCCGGGCTTCCCACATGTGCCAAGGAGATTTTGACAGTCTGGGGATTCCGGGACGAGAGTAAAAAAGTGAAATTCTGTTGTTCCGATTGGGTTCTCACACGTGTTGCCTTTTGTTACAGAGAGGGCTCATCGGTTTTCGGCATTATCATATAAAGGAAACAGCAACATCCCCAAAGAAGTATTACCTGGCAGAGAAGCATGCGTTTGGCTCCATTGCTGAGATCATTGAATACCATAAGCACAACCGCAGCAGGAATGCGCCCACTTCTTCCTTTTTCAAATAGAAGGCAGCGGCTAAAATGACCCAACACCAGAGCCCGGTCTTCCCTGAGCAGTTTTATTTTTGAGGTAATTATGGTAATTATTTGAAATTACTGCATATGAAGAAAGTGAGTTACAGAGAAATATCAGCAGGTAAGTAGAAGTGCCAGTGAGGGCAAGCATAGATGGCACAGAGGGTAAAGTGCTTGTCCTGCATCCTGCTGACCCCTTGCTATAATCCCTGGCACTGCATATGATCCCATGAGCACCGCAAGGTATAAAGACTAAGCGCACGGCCAGGAATTGCCCGGGTCTTGACACCTGTTGGTACACAGCAGAGTAGCAGAGAAGTACACAATACTTTCAGATTGTTAACATCTACCTTAGATAAAATCACCTACTATGGGTAGGTATTGTAGGGGAAGGATGTCACACACTTCATGGATATCGTGTATCTGAAATTCCAAGTTGCTGATTTTGTTTGTTTTGGGGTGCTGAAGGATTACTTATGACTCTGCACTGGTAGACTCTGGGGACCATATGAGATGTCCGGGGTGGAACCCAGTTCAGGGAGCACGACAAGCTCCCTGCCTGCTCTACTATCTCTCGAATCCCTCCAGTTGATACTTTAGAGCCTGAATTTATATAAGATTATAAAGATTGAGTGATAGCAGGTAATAAATCATTTTAATTTTAGTAGACTGTACTTTCCTTTCATAGTTCAGATTTGATATTGGAAAAGAATACAAAATAACAACTGATAGTAAAAGATGAAAAACCTTTTGACATCCTTTTAAAATCAAAGAAGAGAATATCTTAACGTTCCCAGATAAAACCCGATTAGTGATTTATTTTAGACATTTTTTAAACATTGAGGTTCTGTGATTTACAGTCTTCATGGTGGATTCCTGTACTGGTAGCGCCAATACCAAGGCTGTCACTAGTGGGCCCTCCTGCCCCTGGGGCCCCAATGCCCCTCCCTTTCAAATACGGCCCCCAAAACTCTGTTGTGTGGAGTAAGTTCTCTCCCTTTTTGTTGCCTTTAACCCTTTATTGCTTTGTTGATTCTTTGTGTGTCTTAAGTCTCACATATGAGAGATCATTCTGTGTCTGCTCCTTTACTACTCTCTCAGCGTATTTCCTCTGCTTCGATCTGGGTTTCAGCAAATTGCATGATTTTTTTTCTCTCTTAGATCTGCATAGTATTCTGTTATGTATATATCCCACCACTTTTTGATCCATGATTCATAGTTGAGTGGGCTTGTTTCCATATCTTGGCTATTTTAAGTACTATATAGGTATGCATATACCTGTTGAATATTTTTTTATTTTGGACATAGGTGCCAAAAAGTAGTAACACGATAAACCCCTGCTTTTATTTTTTAATTTATTTTTTATATTTTTATTATACCACTGTGAGATATACAGTTACAAAGATGTTCATAAACTTTGTAGGGTTGGGTTTCAGTCACACAGTGTTCCAGCACCCATCTCTCCACCAGTGCCCATTTCCCACCACCAATGTCCCCGATTCCCTCCCCCTCATCTCCCCCAGCCTACCTCTATAGCAGGCACTTCTCTCTCTCTCTCTCTCTCTCTCTCTCTCTCTCTCTCTCTCTTCCTTCTCTTATACATTGTAGCTTGCAGTACATACATTTAGAGGTTATCATGTATATCTTTTTGCCTACATTCAATGCTTAGTTCTAGGCTGGTATTATCTTTTCCAATGATTATTAGCGCACTGTTCCCTTCTGTCTTGCCTAACCTCTGGCTCCCACACATTATTCCACTTATTGATAAGACCTCCTGATCCGTGTTTTACCTGGCTTTTGATATTGGTATCATAATATATATATATGTCTTCCTGTAGATCATCGATTTGCTCGAGTGGGCACCAGTAACATCTCAATACGTCCTGTCACATGCGAGATAGCCCAAGGGCATCTGCCCACTCCAGGAACATAAAGAGCCTCAAACCATTCATCAAGTCATGAGAATGAGGTCTATAATTGTTACTGGTATTTGGCATGTCTAATACGACATGGGTACCTTGCCAGGCTCTGCTGTGTGGAAGTACTTTTAAATTCTAGAAAAGGGACTTAATGTGTTAGATGAGAAACACCACATAGTTCCCATTTCAAAACCATCTAACATATTCTGATCACTCCCACACATTCAAAACTAGAGCCTCCTAAGAAACAAGTGTCCTATACCTACTCTCTCAAGTAGATCCTGGTTTTGTATCATGTAATAAAATACTTGACTGCCTGACAATTCAACATTAATATGTGGAGCCAGAGCAATAGGACAGCAGCAGAGGCGCTTGCTTGCATGCAGCTGACACAGGTTTGATCCCCAGCATCCAATATGGACCCCTAGCCTGCCAGGAGTGAACCCTGCGCATCACTGGTGTGCCACCCCTCAAAACCCAAAACATTAATGCTCCACTTGTTATAGAGATTAGGTCACTTTCTTCTGGTCAAGACACTTTCGTTTGTATCACATTTTTATCCAATAGTAAACACACTTGGGAGTGTGTGTATCTATAGACATCACAGAGAATACCTCATACCTAATTGCTTTAATCTTTTCCAAAGCATCAAGAAACCATTTTTCTGCTGTTTTCCTGATCCATGTTTTGCCTGGCCTTTGATATTGGTATCATATTATATATATATACATATATATACATATATACATAGATATGTATATATGTATATATGTATACATATTTATTTGAATATATACATATTTATTTTGGGGATATATACATATACATATATACATATACATATATACATATATACATATACATATATACATATACATATATACAATATATATACATATACATATATACATATAGATGTATATATGTATATATCCTGCAAATAAATGCAGTCATTCTATATCTGTCCTTTTCCCTCTGGCTAATTTTACTCAGCATAATCCTCTCCATGTCCATCCATTTATAGGCAAATTTCATAACTTCATTTTTTCCTAACAGCTGCATCATATTCCATTGTGTAGATGTACCATAGTTTCCTTATCCATTTGTCTGTTCTCGGACACTGGTTGTTTCCAGATTCTGGCTATTGTGAATAGTGCTGCTGTGAACATAAAAGTGTAGATGGTGTTTCTACTGTGTGTTTTTGCTTCCCAGGGTATATTCCCAGGAGTGGTATGGTTGGGTCAAACAGGAGCTCAATTTCTAGCTTTTGGAGGAATGTCCATATTTAAACCCTGTTTTTTTTTTTTTTACTTGGTAGAATTGTTTATTTAGCACCAATTAAAGAAAAAGATCATCGGCAACATTGGACTTTTGATACCTGTTGTCTGAATTAGTAATTCCTCCTAGAAATTTACTATTTACTGTTCTTTTTTCATTCTTCTCTATCTACTGCCAAAAAAATCCCTCTATTTTGAAATGTTTGTTTCACGGAAAACAAATTGGTCATTGCACAATGAACACCTTGATGACACCTGGTACAGTTAAACATAAAATAAACCAAAACCATAAACACACGTGGTTAAGAGGATTAGATTTTCTTGTCTATCTCCAGCAATATTATATAATACATCGTTTTCAATTCCTGATAGATTATTTGGTCAGTAGAGAAAGGATTGGTTCAATAACCAACTTAATTCTGTAAGAACTGTATTTGAAAAATAAAAAGTCACGATAGTTTAGAGTTATCTTATAAGTATTTGTTTAATAGCAGAGTATGCCACCTGCACGGCAAGCCTGGCAAGCTGCCCATGTCAGCATTTGATATGCCAAATACCAGTAACTTTAATGTTAGGTCATTCCCATGACCTAAATATAAGGGTTTGAGACTCTTTATGTTCCTGAGCGAGCAGATGCCCTTTGAGCTCTACTAGCATGAGACAGGACATATGGAGATGTTACTGGAGACCGCTCGAGCAAATTGATGATAAACGGGAAGATAGTGATAGTGATAGTTATATCATAATCAATTCTAGCAGTTCTATCAAATAGTTTTTACTATGTGTCAAACATTTTTTTAAATTCTTTTTTATAATTAATATTTTATTATACCACCATGAGATATACAATTACAACATTGTTCATGTTTGGGGGTTTCGGTCACATAGTGTTCCAGCACCCCACCCTCCACCAGTGCCTATTTCCCACCACCAATGACCCAATTCTCTCCCTCCCATAACCTGCCTCTATGGCAGGTTCTTTATCTCATTTCCTCTCTTTCTCCTCTCTCTCTTTTCCTTATCTTACATATTGTGGATTTCAATACATACACTTAGAGGCCATCATGTGCACTTTTTGCCTGTATTTAATGCTCATGTTCTAGGTTAAACCCTGCTTTTAAAAGAATCGTTTGCTGAGGGATCAGAGAAATAGCTCAAAGGGCTGAGCATATGCTTTGCATATGGGATCCTTGGCACTGCGTGGTTGATTCTCTGCATACTTCTGGGAGTTAGTCCCTGAGACCACTGGGTATATCCTCTGCCCCTATCACCCAATAAGTTTGTTGAATGGACAAAAGTATATAGGTTTCATTTCTTTATGTTCCATAAAAACATGAAATTGTCTACTCAGAATGTCAGACATTTGCTTCCTGCCTGCCTTCCTCCTTTCCCGCCTTCTCCTTTTAAGGTTCTTGCCAGCCTGTAACACTGGGCTGCATGTGAACAAAAAAGCATGAAGTGAGTGGGCACACGACATCACTTATCAGTGTCTCGCTGAGCACTGTGATATAACAGGGTCAGTGTCTCGCTGAGCACCGTGTTCTGTATGCAGAATGACTCAGAATGAATTCGTGAGCACTTAGCGACACAGCAAGGTGACTGATGCATCAGTCAATAAACATTGACAGCTATACTCACTTTTTTGTCTAGGACTTGTGACAAGGCTGAGATACCCAGTGAGTGCCAAAGGGAGGAACGCACCGACCACCGCAGGATTCAGCTACGGTAACTCTTTTCCTGCCTGCATTGCGTCATTTCCCTTGAAGAGTCTCTGTGACTGCAAGACACCTTTACAAATGCCAAATTGTTGAGCTGTTGTTGGTTTTTGTTCGTTTCATCTGTTTCCAGAAGATATGTTTAGCTGTAGTAACCCCAGGTTTTCTGTTTCATCACTAATCGTACTTCTGAAGAAAACTCCCATCAGTGAAGACCTTCCCATCAGACCCTATTATATCTAAAATACATCAAAGCCTAGCATGATTTCACTGCCTTTTACTGGTTACTCAAAGGCAAAAACAGGTGAAGGGAACAGTTAAGGCCCTGTCTTTGTTGCTCCTGGCAAAAGCCTTGTTTTTTTTTTTTTTTTATTTTTTTATTATACCACCGTGAGACATACAATTACAAAGGTGTTCACAATTGGTTCTTGGTAATACAGTATTCCAGCACCCATCCCTCCACCAGTGCCCCATTTCCACCACCATTGTACCCCCACCCCTCCCATCCACCCCAGGCTGCCTCAATAGCAGGTAGCCCTGTTTCCTCTCTTTTTCTCTCTGTCTCTCTCTCTGTCTCTGCATCTCTCTCCCTCTTGTTTTACACATTGTGGCTAGCCCTGCAGATATTTAGAGTTTATCACTTAAGTCTCTTTTGTGTATATTCAATGGTGAGTTTTAATCTCTGGCAAAAGCCTTTGAAGCTTATGGTTAAATTATTCTAACTTGAAGTTGAAAAGAAAAACATGAGCGGGGAATTATAGTGAAGGATAAAGTTGTTGTTTTTTTTCCATAAGTTTTCAAGCTCTTTTATATCCGCCTGTCCTGAAGCATCTTTTGTCTGCTTCAGTTTCCTGTGCTCAGTCCAGTGGCAGCTCAGTGGGGTGCAGCCCCCACCACCCACGGGGGTCGAAGCCTCTTTTGGCTGTTTTGGGGGCATTGCACGTTGCTTCTCCCAGTCATCTGAGACTGACCTGGGTCAGAATGTTTTTTTGTTTCCCGCAGAGTCTTGCTGTGTTCTCCGCATTTACTGTCCTCCCTCTGTCTCATAGAAAAGTGGGAGATTAACCCTTCAGAGCTGACCTTCATGCGAGAGTTGGGCAGCGGACTGTTTGGAGTGGTGAGACTTGGCAAATGGCGAGCCCAGTACAAAGTCGCAATCAAAGCCATCAGGGAAGGTGCCATGTGCGAGGAGGACTTCATCGAGAAGCTAAAGTCATGATGTGCGTGGCTGTTCTTTCCCTTCCCCATGTGTACTAGAAAGTGCTCCCCAGCCCCTCCACCCACCCCTCTGGCCACTCCTTTTCCTGTGCTAATGGGTGTGTCCACCCCATTTTCCCTCCCAGGAAACTGACTCACCCAAAAGTTAGTGCAGCTCTATGGTGTCTGCACCCAGCAAAAGCCCATCTACATTGTCACGGAGTTCATGGAAAGGGGCTGCCTTCTGAACTTCCTCCGGCAGAGGCAGGGCCACTTCAGCAGAGACGTGCTGCTGAGCATGTGTCAGGATGTGTGTGAAGGCATGGAGTACTTGGAGAGGAACAGCTTCATCCACAGAGACCTGGTAATCACCACACACGTTCCCACTTACTGGCCTTTTCCTTTGGAGCCCTGAGTCAGCAAGGAGCAAGGATTTTTTTTCTTTCTTTTTTGCTTCTTTGCTTTTGTTTTGGGGCCACACACAGTGATGTCCAGGGCTTTCTCTTGGCTTTCCACTCAGGAATCACTCCTGGGGCCATGTAGGATGCCTGGATAGTACCTGAGTCGGCTGCCTGCTAGGCCAGCGCCCTTCCCTCTCTGCTGTCGCTGCAGCCCTGCAAAATCACCGAGTTTTGTTCTCAACACCACTGCAGCATTCTTTCTTTTTTTTTCTTTTTTTTGGTTCACACCTGGCGATGCTCAGGGGGTTACTTCCTGGCTCTTTGCTCAGGAATTACTGCTGGCGGTGCTAGGGGACCATATGGGGATGCCGGGATCGAACCCGAGTCAGCTGTGTGCAAGGCAAACGCCCCTACCTGCTGTGCTATCGCTCCAGCCCCTAACCTTTTTTTTTTTTTCCACTGCAACATTCTTTTGTAAACTGCTGAGTTTAACTCACCCCAGAATATATTTTTATTCATTTATTTTTTGCTTGGGGGAGTGTCCACACCTAGCTGTGCTCAGGGTCTTACTCCTGCCTCTGTGCTCAGGGAATCACTCCTAGTCGGGCTCAGGGGACCATTTGTGGTGCTGGGGATTGAATTGAGTTAGCTGCATGCAAAGGTAAACTCCTCATCTTATCTTATCCCATCTCTGTACAATGTCCTTAACCCATAATTTTAACAGAAAGATACTTATTCCCATAAATTACAGCACTGGGGAGGCAGCCCAAAGTGCTTCCTGCAGGAGCCCCAGGTTTTGTCGCACACTACATGGTTCTGCCTGAGCACTCTGCTGGGAGCAGCCCCCAGCACTGCTGGGTGTGGTCCTAAAAATTATATATGCTGTACAACATAAATTATATAGGCACATGCGTGACAAGGCATAATAACATGGTAGTATTTCCAGGTAAGTTACCCTGCAGTAATTATTTGCTGCCCATATGAATCCCATGAGCTAGTCTGAACAGCTTTCTGACCATTGATAGACAAGAACATCTGCTTCAGAGAAGCGAATGACTTGTGTATGGTGAGAAAGGGAAGTTAAGGATTGATTCATCCTTTGACTAAACTCTTTTCCACCTCACGCACTAAAAGCAGAAACTGGGAGAAGCCCTGGATTCCTTTTTCGCCCTCAAATCTTTGGGAAATGAGGCAGTTCATGGTTAACTCCTGAAAATATATATTTAAAAAAAGTTATTTCTTACTGGTTTGGAACACACTTTTGTGTTTTTTTCCCCTCATTCTTATTCCCTCACTCCTCATTCTCCTTTTCTTTCTCTTCTATGCCTGTTATTCAGATTTATAGTAGGTTGGTAGAAGCATCAGTTCTTGTTAAGCTTCAAAGATGACACTTTAACCAAAAAGAATGCATTTCTTACCTGGGATATCCACCCATGATAATTTTAACCTTGTCATAACTATGACTGCATTTCTTTGAAAGTAGTGACAGCACATTAAAAGATTAGCTTTCATTGTCCAGAGAAATAGATCAACGTGATAAGGATATGCTTTGCATGCAGGAGACCTGAGTTTGAGCACCAGAAATGTGTTGCTAGTATTGTTATTTTACAGATGAGGAAGCTAAGATGCGAATAGGATAAAATAAATTACCAAGAGTCGAGTAAATTGTGGGCTCAGGATGTGAATGCAGAGCCTGGGTGTGGCATCCCCGTGGACACTCTTGGGCTGCACTGTCCCGAGATGAGGTCACGGCAGAGAGCACTTGGGAGAGGAAGACTTGAGTTTCCAGATGTGTTTTTTTGCCATTTCTGATGCTCCCTGAGACTACTTCCACAGCTCTAAGTTGTGGGTTATATTAACTCTAGTACAACTGTGACTGCCATTTCCCATGTCTGCCATCTTCTAACCCCCTGGCGGTCCATGTTTGATTGCTTTGGTTAGTTTCACAGTGTTTCAAAGGTCTCCATATGTTAGTGATGCCATGTAGTATTTATCTTTCTTTATCTGGCACATTTCTCTTAGATTCTCCCGTTTCATATATGTTGCAAGTAAGGCAATTTTTTTTTGTTCAACTAATATTCCCTTATATAATGGGATATCTGTATATAAACATATGTATTTATGTATATGTGGATATGGAATTGCTAGATCATATGGTAATCATATTTTAAGTTTTTGAGGAATTGTCTATTTGGAAATTATGGAAAATATGCTAAGCAGATGCCATTGGACTATACTGGCACGTGATAGGGTCAAATGGAAATGTTACTGGCACCCGCTCAAGGAAATTGATGAACAACGGGATATCTAGTGATCTAGTGATCTACTATTTTCCATAATTCAGTACCAGTTTACCTTCTAACGAGCAGTGTTCCAGAGTTCCCTTTCCCACCTTTTCGCCCTCTCTTTTTTTCCATCTTGTTAGCATTTATCTCTTGGAATGGGGACTGAATCGCACCTGGTGATGTTTTAGGGCTATTCCTGGCTCTGTGCTCTAGGGTGACCCCCTGGCAGAGTCAGGGGCTGGACTATATGCAGTTGGGGTCTGAACGGGGTCGTGGCTGAAGCTGCCACATGAAAGCGAATGCCTCGCTTCCTGCACTGTCTTCCCAGCCGCCAGCGTACTGTTCGCTTTCCCCATCATGCCTGTTGCCTTTCCAGATTAGTTGACGGAATCTGATGTCGTTTATTTCTGGGCCCTCTCCGGTCTGCAGGCCTGTTTTTGTTGCAAGTTTTCCATTGCTTTTCTGCCCCCTCTTCCCTTTATTGTTGTGTTTCAGCTGCGGCAGTGACTAGTGTAATGACCAGTGCACTTGGTTTGTGTACTTGCTGAGGTGCTCTGGTGTTAGTGCTTCACACATTCCCCAGTCACACTCTTTATTGTGGGCTCTTGCACATTCTGCCTTTAGTACTCATGGGATGGCACATTTCAGTTGTTCTCACACATGCTCACCAGGGCTGTCACGCCTGGGCCGTGACGGCTCACATATTTGTAGTAACTGGAGCTCACTTATACCTGGCTATGATGTGTCTGAAATTGTATGCTCTGTTGTTCCAAACAGCAGGGCCACTGGGACCCTCACACCAGTGCCCGTGAGTGGCACTGGGTATCTCATTTATGACCCCATGTTTACAGGGAAGGCGCTTTTGCCCCTGAGCTCTCCCTGTGCCCTGCCTTGCTGTTTTGATTCCTGACGTTTTTGGAGATAGTTTGAAATCAGGCGTCTATGTCTCTAATTTAGTTTTCCTCTCTCAAGATTGTTTTGGCTTTTGAAACCTTTTTGTAGCTCTATGTGAAATTCAAAATGGTTTTTTACCAGTGCTGTGAAAAGTGCCAGTGGACTCTTGAAAGGAATTGGATTGTATCTGTAAATTGGTTAACGCTGAGTGGATACTCTAACACTAGTAATCTGTGACCACTGGCTATCTGCCATTTATTTCTGTCTTCTTCAATTTAGTTCTTTACTGTTATATTTTTTAGTATATAGAACTTTTTACCTTCTTAGAAATTAATAAATTAGAATTAATAAGTTAGAAAAATTTATTCCTAAGTATATTTAATTCTGCAATTATCTATTTTCTTCCTTTTTAATTTTTATCTTTCTCACTTTTCTTTCTCTCATTCTTCTCATTCTCTTTCTTTTTTCTCTTTCATGTACTCTTCTCATTCTTTTCTTTCTCACATTCTTTTCACTAACTTTCTCATCTTTCATTCTCATTCTCCTTTTCTTCCTTTTTTTCTCCCACTCTTCTCTCTCTAGTTTTTCTTTCCTTTCTCTTTCTTTTCCCTCTTACTCTTTCATTTCCCTCCTTTCCTTCTTTAGTCTCCATCCTTTCTTTTTCCCTTCCTTTCTTTCTTCCTTTCTGTCCTCCCTTCCTTTCTCCAGCTCTTCCTTCCTTCCTTCCTTCCTTCTTGCCTGCCTGCCTTCCTTCCTTCCTTCCTTCCTTCCTTCCTTCCTTCCTTCCTTCCTTCCTTCCTTCCTTCCTTCCTTCCTTCCTTCCTTCCTTCCTTCCTTCCTTCCTGCCTGCCTGCCTGCCTGCCTGCCTGCCTGCCTGCCTGCCTGCCTGCCTGCCTGCCTGCCTGCCTCCTCTCTCCTCTTTCCTTCCTTCCTTCCTTTCCTCTCTCAGGGAGCCCAGGAGCCTCTCCTGGTAGTGCTTGCCCCACTGTGCCAGGTGATGCAGTGCTCAGGGCTGAGGTTCAGGGCTGAGCCACCAGGAGGTGCTCTTGGGCTTCCATGGTCATCCCAGAGGTACTGGGCTGCTTGTACTGGTGCTGAGGATCTGGTTGCTATAGTGCCAGTTATCAAATTTGATCCCTGAACTACCTCCCCTGGCCTCCACGGTTTTCTTACTTTCTCTCAAATGGTTCATTTTGGTGTATAAAAATGTAACTTTTAGCAATTAGCATTGTTTGAAAACCCAGTACATATCAGACATTCTCCTGAGTGCTTTGTTCCTTCGGTTGTTCTGAGCACAATTCTTGGTGCCTTCATTTTGTAAGATTCATTGGCTGGTAACTCAATGGTCCTTAAATTCTTATCTATTGATAAGTACTGTGTCTATAGCAAATAACCTTGCTGGTGTTCCTGGCTTTAAAAAAAGGTAATTTTTATATGTTGATTTGATTAACTATAACAATTGTGGAATTTACTAGCTTAAGTTTTTTGTCCTGTTTATAATCTTACAAGAAAATATATTAGATTTTACTGCCAAGTATGATGTTAGCTGGGTTTTGTTATATATATTTTTTGTTATGTTGAAGTACATTTCTTCTGTATCTAACTATGGAGAGTTTTTTTTTATCAAGAAACAATGATTTCTGTCATATTTTTTCTATTGATAAAAAGCATATGATTTTTATCTTTTTATTATATTAATGTGTATTATTTATTGATTCTGTATATATTGAGCCATTCTTGTCTCATGGCAATACATCTTACTGAATAAAGGTTTATGATTCTTTTAATATGCCATAGAATTTTATTTTATGCAGAATTTCTGCATTTTGGAATATTTTTCTTGCAATATTTTTTGTTTGTCTTTGGTGTCAGGTAAAGCTGAACTCACAGAATGAGACTGCAAATGGTCTTTCTTGAATATTTGGGGAGTTAGAGAATGATTATTGTTTAAGTGTTAGGGAAACTTCATTATTAAATGCTCTGTTCCTGGTCTTTCTCAAGGCTGGTCGCATAATATGATTAGATGAAAGGACCTTGGGAAATAGAAGCGTGATGTATGTATCTCAGTCTATCATAGTGCTCAGTGATGATAAGGAATGTCTGTCATATCAAAACTTTGTCATATCAAAACTTGTGAACGAAGTGCCTTTCTATTTTGCACTTTCAAAACTGATGAAACGGAAACAGTTGCATAAGTATGACAGATAAGCACCTGTCTGTGTGTCTTGATGGAAGCAATCCTGATACTTCCGTGGCTGAGACAGAGACCTCATTCTGGCAGGATTTTGTCACTCCTAAAGGAAAAATGCTGATGCTTTTGTCTCCTGGACAAAGAGTCCTGGTGATTGCCAATGAATGCAGTATCGGACAGCTTCTTAGAAGGATGGAGGCAATTTCAGGCACTGGGCAGCCTCTGTTTAGAGAGACTTAAAATGCGCCCCACAGGAAGTCACCCTCGTTGGAATGAGCGTGTATACAAAGAGCAAAGAATTCTGAAGGGTTAGAAGGACAAATGCATCCTTAGGCCTTAGATTATGATATTAAAAAGAATGTTCCCAGGAACTGGGAGATAGAGGGCTAGAACCTCTATTTTCCATGCAGGCGGCTCAGATTCAACCCCTGTGTACTGCCTGGTCCTCTGAGTACCACCATGTTGTTCTTGTAAACCTTGTAAGCTTTAAGAACAGGCAAGAAAATACAGATGAAATAATCCAAAATTTTATTCAACTAATTTGTTATTTCATGTTATAGTATTGGCGACATCATGAATGATGTAACAGGCTGTGTCCTTTTGACTGAGATCAAGATCACCAATCCGTGAGCAAAGCCACTTGATGCAAGATTGGTCACTGGTCACTTTGATGATTGCATATAGTTAAATTCACCGAGGGGAGAACCTAGAGTAGAGACTTCAGAGATGCCAACAAGAAGATCAGGTCATGGGGTCTGGAGCGATAGTCCAGAGGGTAGGGCATTTGCCTTGCATGCAGCTGACCTGGGTTTAATCCCTGACATCCCATATGGTCCCCGAGCACTGCCAAGAGTAATTCCTGAGTGCAGAGCCAGGAGTGACCCCTGAGCATTGCTGGTGTGACCAAAAGAAGAAGAAGATTAGGTCATTTAGCAGGAACAGAAGCAGGAGGGAATCTGCTGGCTGACTCCTCTGGTCCATCCTGTTCAGGCATGACAGTGGTTAAGACTCTATAATGCCTTTTTGCACGTACGACTTTCTCCCCATTACTGAAATATCTGTTGCATACGTTCCCATAGGTGTCAAAACATTTTATTTGTTTGTCTGTTTTCCTTTCCTTTGCCTGCCTTGAACATTGTCTGAGCTCTTTAACTATCAAGCTTCTTATATCTTTATGGATCTTTATGACATCATCTGGATCTTCAGTGATTACCCTCACAAACTTCCACATGCAGTGCAAAATCATTGTAGAAGAGATTATGGCACGCTCTGAAATGGGAAATAAACTGAATTCATATTTTTTAAGTTTTTGCTTGTGAAACTTTGTGGTTTACGTGCCGTTATGCTGTTGTTTTTCAGGCTGCCAGGAATTGTCTTGTTAATGAGGTCGGAGTTGTGAAAGTGTCCGACTTTTGAATGGCCAGGTATGGCTCATACTTTCTATAAACTGTGGACTAACTGAACATCAGGCTCTCCCAAGCTCTGGAGCATACAGAAAGCCTGACTTTTCTTTGCAGTTTGATTGTGCCAGCTTTCTCCTCTGAAGCCTGTTTTAGCATTTTGGAAGTTACTGCTTTTGTTCCATTAGTTAAATGTTTGTAGGATCTGTTTTTTTTTGCAAGCCAAGGACTGCTTGATTTTTCTTCTGTGAGTTTTTTGATACAAGGTACTATAAATCAGATTATATTTTTGGAAGGGTTCTTTGCTTAATGCATTCCTCTTTATAAGCGCTGTTTTATTGTCAGGTAAAATAACTCATGAGAAATCTAGATTTTTTAATGCTTCATTATGTGGCTTTAGTTCTATATTCACACTAATTTTCAAAATTAATAAATGTGGACATATAATCACATTAGTGAAGCAGAAAGGAGAGCTTCTTGTTAGCCTTTTCTCTAGAAATTCATTGAAAAACAAGGTTACCTGTGACCATAAAATTTTTTTCCACTAGTGGTAGTACAGTACACATCTTCCTCTCATGTGGTTTAGATTTTTTATCATGTTACGTTTGTATAAAAATGTACTTTGAGAATAAAGTTCTTAAATATTAGAATATTTAAGAATATTAGGATATAGTAAGAGAAAAAAAGTATGTAATACTTTTCTCAGTAATTTTATTAGTGTGTAAAAAAAGAAATGTTTTTTTACTTAATTTTTCTTTATTTTTCATTTTAAAAAGTAGTTTTTTCTTTATGCCTCCTTTATCCATCCGTCCATCCATCCATCCATCTGGTCCATCCATTCATCCATCCATCTGTCTATCCATTCATCCATCCATCCATCCACCACTTCCATCCATCCATCCATCCATCCATCCATCCATCCATTCTTCTACCCATCCATCCATCAATTCCACCCATCCATCCATCCACCCACCCACTCCATCCATCCATCCATCCATCCATCCATCCATCCATCCATCCATCCATCCATCCATCCATCCATCCATCCATCCATCCATCCATCCATCCATCCATCCATAACTAGGTACCTACTCGCCAGGAGCACCATTAGCCTGAGCTAGAACTAGTCTCCACTGGTATATTCCATTTCTATTCAGGAGGGAGGCGCAGCACAAGACCCGAGCACCTGAAATGGGGAGACAGTGCTGAGAGGGATTCAGGTGGCCCCGTCCCGCCTGAAGCATCCCCTCTAAGCCCCTAAGTCAGAGTGGTTTTCACATTCTTTCATTGTTTGAAAAACTTAAGTGGATATGACACGTAAAAATGATCTGAGATCCCCGTGGTCAAAACAAACCTAGTAATGTGAAGGGCCTTGGCCTTTGTTTCTGAGTTGCTTGTATTGCTTGAATACCCCAAGGCAGGGGATGTAGCTGAGACAGAATGTTCTTTACTTAATTTTTCCTCATTAAAAACTATTTTTAGTGGGGTGGGGCCACCTTCCAAAAGAGAGATGCTTAGGAGGGGTCCAGGAGTCTCACTGGGAAATTCTTAACCACCTGGGAGGTTGTTCAAACCAGGATGTGATGCTGTTTGGTCCTAGAGTTCTGGGGATACCTTGAACACTCTCCCAAGTTCTGGGCACCTCAGGGCCTTCCACCTGTGCCTCCAGCGCCGTAGAGGACTATGTGATGCTGGGCATGGAACCTGAAGTGCCATGTTGAGAGAAACGTGCCTAACTCTCATAGCTTCTCTCCCAGCACATCATTCATGGACCTTTTATTGCAAAATATCTCCTGGCCCTTTGTGGATAGTGATAATCTTGTGGGGAGGGCTAAAAGCTGAGAGGTGATAGGGAGGCGCGAGAAGATTTGAGCAGCTTTAGCTCTTTCCCTCTCTGGGACTCTTTTATGTGGTTTTTCAATAAGACAGTAGCTGAAATCGCCGTGAAGGTGAAAATGTAAGGGTAGACTATTCCAGCCGAAAGGAAGAACCAGTGGAAGCTTAACGCCTGAGCTCAGCCCCTGGGAGCCAAGGAGCATAGAATAATGTTGCGTTTGCTTGTAGCAGTACCTCCGCGAACTCCAGACCTCCCAGTGCAGTTCAGGGACTTACAATTCCAGTCAACGTGAACCCTGGGAAAACTCAGAACAAAAAAGTCCCTTCCCCGGTCAGACACAGGAGTGAAGTGCTGCCTTTCGCAAAGTGATTTTCTATTTACTTCCGAAGTCGTGGTCTGATAGACACGCTTCTTTTTTCTCACATGTTGACTGAGCAGAACATCCAAAGTTTGCATCAGTGCCTTGGAAAGATCCTTTAAGTTGTAAGTTCATACCCCCTGCCTGACAGATAAGTTACCCGCCTGATGGCATGTTCTCACCACTAAGATAGCTTTCGCCCACTATTATCTTCGGTCCTTACAGGAAAAAAAAAAAATGTGTAATTAATGAAACACTTTCATGGAAACTTGGTGTATTAATAACTGGAATAAACATAGCCTCTCAGAATCACAAAGGACAAATCACAGATAAAACTCAAGTCACTCTGTCGGCCACCCCCAGAGATCCTCCCAGACAGCGTGCCTTTTAGGAGGAAAATGTCATTCAGGAAGCCGAGAGAGAACGCAATGAGCCGGAACACACACTTTGCTTTCAGGAGGCCTAGGGCTTTGGTCCCCACAGCCCCAGAGTACCACTAGCTGTGGCCAAAGCACCCCCAAACAGTCCATACCCAAAGCATGAGCTATTTTCATATGGATTGACTGAGAGTTGGCATGTGATTTCTGACTCTGCTACGTAGGGTCTGGCAGTGCTTTTGTATCCGGTTGTCATTGTCACTGTAAAAACCTGGAAGGAAGTGCAGGGGAGGCGCCGCATCGGTCCCCAGAGAGCTCTGGCCGCCACTTCCTTCCAGAAGCTTGTCTGCTTCAGAGGTTTCTGTGTGGCTTTGGGGCACAGTGTTGTTAAAGAACAAAGACCCTATCCCCCACCCCAGAGTTGGTAATCTGTTTTTTGTCTTCTACCTCTATTGACTTAGTGGGAGGAAGAGAGAGAGAGAGAGAGAGAGAGTGGAGGGAGAGAGAGAGAGAGGAAGAGAGAGAGGAGAGAAAAAGGAACCAAAAGTATAAGGAAAGCTTTCCTTTTCTCTTTTCTTTCTCTTTCTTCTTTTTTTTTTGCTTTTTGTCACACCCAACAGTGCTCAAGGTGTGCACTCGAGTATGTATATATATGTTCCTGGCTCTGCACTCAGGAATTCTTCCTGACAGGGCTCGAAGACCATATGGGATGCCAGGGATCGAACCTGCCTCGGCCAGGTGCAAGGCAAACTCCTACCCGCCAGCTATCGCCCAGCCCCCAGGAAATTTTTCATGTCACAGTGCTCCCGCAGGCACCTCAAGAAAGCTGGAGCAGGTGGTGGCAGCTGCAGGGTGTGTGACGGAGACAGACCCTGGTTTCACCCCTCGATGCTTCTCGGCCTCACTCAGCTGTGTTTGAAGGGGGGGGCCGTGAGAGAACATACCTAGCACAGAGCCTGACTGCTCTGAAGTAAACCTGTGGTGTGTCATGGCCTCCAGGTACGCCCTTGATGACCAGTACACAAGTTCTTCCATGCAGTTCCCGAGAAATGGTGTCCACCCGAGGTGTTTAATTACAGTCGCTTCAGCAAAAACCGACGCCTGGTCATCCGGTAAGAGTCCTGGTCTTGTTCTCCGCCCCGAATCCAAGCAGAGCGCATGGCACGCCGTATTGATCCGCGACCCTCCACCAGGTGTCCTGATGTAAGGAAGGGTTCCTACGAATGGACGAATGCCTTTTGAGAAAACACCAACAACGAGGTGGTAACCATGGTCACCGTGAAGCTCCACCGCCACCAACCCAAGTTGGCCTCCCAGTATATATGAAGTGATGCTGAGATGTTAGCAGGAGGTATATATATGTGTTGGTGTGTTTGGTGGGGAGTGGGGGCACATGTGCTTTTTGGATCTCTAGGACATTTGGGGATTTGACTTGGTAGATTACTACCATGTAGGCAGTGTGTTTTTTTGGTTTTTTTTCTTTTTTTGGTCATACCTGCAGGTGCTCAGATACTCCTGGTTCTTACTATTGGTATCTTCTCCTGGCAGTGCTTGGGGCATCGTGCCATGATTCCACCTGTGCTGGCTTACATGCAAGACAAACTCCTGCCCGCTGAATCATTGCTCCAGCCCCTTTAAAAAGTGGAAATTTATAGTTCAATGCATTGAAGGCACATGGTTCATGGAATCAGAATATAGGTTGGAAGTAAATCTTCCTGTGTCTGTTTAGGAAAAAGAATGTGACTAAGTATAAAATGCTAGTTATTTACCATATGACTTCATGATAGTGTCACGTTAACTGGCGCTAAAACCGTCAAGCCTCGGTGAGGCGCAGCTCCTCCTCCTCGCATGTCTTGATTTG